>JACEFZ010015631.1:5000-95000 GCA_014155875.1 Cepaea nemoralis
CTGCTTCTTTGCCCTACACTCAGTCGTTCTGTCATTTTCTTCACCACTCGCTCGCTCGCTCACTCACTCACTCACTCACTCACTGGCTCGCTCACTGACTGACTGACTGACTGACTTACTCACTGACTCACCCACTCACTTACTCACTCACTCACTCAGCTGAACAATTATCAAGGCAATCACTCACTATTGGTTCACATCTGTCTGTCTGTCAGTCTGTCTGTCCGTCCGTCTACCCACCATCTTCTGAACGGATTGAAATCCCACAGCATGCTTATCAACAACAACAACAACAACAACAACAACAACAACAACAACAACAACAACAACAACAACAACAACATTAATAATTACCGAAACTCTCCATTCTCCCTACAAAGTTATCCCTCTCTCTGAAAACCCGTTCTTGTCTCTCCCCGGCTTTGTGTTCAAATAGCCACGCTGTTTCTAAAACTCATTGCCAATCTTGTTCAGTCAATAATCGCTTTCTACTTTTTCCCATTTCCTCCTTCTTTCCATCGCTCACTCACTCTTCTTTTCTCCGTAATCCGGTTCATATCGGATGACGCAATTACTACCCAGAAAATGAGGTAGCGGGAAGAGGCGGGCATGGCGAAGAACAAGAGTGGGGGGAAAAATGAAAGAAAGATTGAGTATTTTGTTTTCTTGTTTTTGGGCGACATTTTTAAGTTCCCCCGTTCTCTCTTTTCTAACATTTCTAGTGATTAGAATAAAGTTAGTCACGGAACTGTAGAAACGGAACAAATATAATGTTACAATGACAAACAAAGAGATGGAGAGAAATAGGAAAATGGAGGATGATATTTATGATCAAATTGTGAAAGAAGAAGGAAAGAATTACTTTAATTAAAGTAAAGGGCGCTAGTGGGTCTTCTTGGTTTGGTGTTTTGTCCTTGGGTGTTAAGTTCGTGTTGGTGGGGTGGCTGGGTATTTATGTATTGTAGTGGTGGACAGGAGTTCGTGTGTTAGATGGAATGCTAATATTATAGCAGGCTGACAACATATTAACAGCAACTTGAGAGAGAGAGAGAGAGAGAGAGAGAGAGAGAGAGAGAGAGAGAGTATGTATGTTTTTGTGTGTATATGTCTGTCTTATGCATGCGTGTATGTATCTGCGAGAGAGAAAGAGAGAGGAAGAACGAACGAACGAACGAACGAACGAAAAATATTTATTTTTAAAGGGTTAATAATTGGGCACACAGCCCCGTCTGACATTCTGCCCTTCTTCTCTAGAGAGAGAGAGAAAGAGAGAGAGAGAGAGAGAGAGAGAGAGAGAGAGAGAGAGAGAGAGAGAGAGAGAGAAAGAGAGACGGTGTATGTGTGTGTGTGCCTTATGAATGTATGTGTGAGAAGAAGAGAGATATAGAGTGTATGTGTATGCTTATATGTTTTTGTACGTGCATGCATGTCTTACGCATGTGAGAGAGAGAAAGAGTAGAGAGGATGAATGAGAGAGACCGAGGAAAGAGAGAGAGAGAGAGAGGGGGATATATATATATATATATATATATATATATATATATATATATATATATATAGAGAGAGAGAGAGAGAGAGAGAGAGAGAGAGAGTATGTTTGTATATGTGTGTACGTGTTTTTACGTGCATGTCTCACCTATTGTGTGTGTATGCCTGTGTGTGTGTGTGTGTGTGTGTGTGTGTGAAAGAAAGAGAGACAAAGAGAGAGAGAGAGAGAATCTGTGTTGTGAGTGTGAGGGTGAGGTGTGACTGTGAGTGGTAGTGATGTGTGGTGTATGTGTGTGTGTGTGTGTGTGTGTGTTGCTTGTGAGTGTTGGTTGAATATGTACGTGTGTGATGCATGTGCTTGTCGATTTTTTAACCGTCGGCGCCTAGGGACTAGAGGTAGTGAGCGTAAGTTCATAATTCTAAATACGTGATTCAAAGTCCGCCGCAGGCCATTTCTAAGCAGATAGCGTTTGCGTTGCTTTTCACAATAACATAAGCGTCGGCCGTCCAGGAAGCAACGACAAACTCCTTCTTATAGTTCATGCCATAACATCAAGAGATGGACGCACATAATTTTGACAGAATGTACAGTCAGGGCGAGAGACAGACAGTGTTGGAGATCCATTGCGGCCAACCGTCATTGTGGGGGCGGCACCTGATTAGTTGATTGAGGGGTGGGGAGTTTTCCCCACGAACCATTGCTTTCTAATGACATCACACGTCGTACCTCAGGAGTCGGAGTGGGTTTGTCTGATGGCGAGGGGCACTAGTAGGCGAACAATCTCATCTCCACTTGTTCCTCTAGAGCAGTGGTTCTCAACCTTTTTTGGCCCGTGCCCCCCTTCACCATATTTTCAGAACGTCATTCCCCCCCCCCCCCCTTTCATATTTCCTATCTAAAAATCCCCCACCCTACACAGTATACGTAAAAATGGAAGGTAAATTTAATAGCATATACTAAAACAAGTCTAGACATCCACATAAAACATGATTTGTGGGTCTACTTACTTTATAAAATGAATTTTAGAAGGATGAGACGTACATAACTGTTAAGTATGAAGGGAAAAACAATATCAAGTAATCGGTTCTTGTATTAACGCGATCTTGAAATGGTCTTCATTCCCCCTCTGGAAACCCTAACATTCCCCCCTGGGGGGGGGGGGGGGAATTCCCCACCGGCTGAGAACCACTGCTCTAGAGTTTGAGTGTGTCGTGGTGAAAAAAACAGCGTGAGAGTGCCCGTTCATAATCTCATCTTGACCCTTTTGTACCTTGCGGTGTCAACATACAACACACACAACATACAACACACACAACATACAACACACACAACAAACAACACACACAACATACAAAATGCACAACACACAACATACAACACACACAACATACAAAACACACACAACATACAACATACAACATACAACACACAACATACAACACACACAACATAAACAACACACAACATACAACACACACAACATACAAAACACACACAACATACAACATACAACACACACAACATAAACAACACACAACATACAACACACACAACATACAACACACACAACATAAACAACACACAACATACAACACACACAACATGAACAACACACAACATACAACACACACACAACATACAATACACATACAACATACAACACACACAACATACAATACACACAACATATAACACACACAATATACAACATGCACAACACACAACATACAACACACACAACATACAACACACACAACATACAACACACACAACATACAACATGCACAACACACAACATACAGCACACACAACATACAACATGCACAACACACAACATACAACACACACAACATACAAAACACACACAACATACAACACACAATATACAACACACACAACATAAACAACACACAACATACGACACACAACATACAACACACACAACATACAACACACACAATATACAACACACACAACATACAACACACACAACATAAAACACACACAACATACAACAAACACAACACACAACATACAACATACACAACACACACAACGTACACCACACACAACATGCAACACACACACAACGTACAACACACAACATGCAACACACAACATACAACATGCACAACACACAACATACAACACACAACATACAAAACACACACAACAAACAACGCACAACATACAATACACACAACATACAACAAACACAGCATACAACATGCATAACACACAACATACAACACACACAACATACAAAACACACATCATATAACACACGCAACATACAACATGCACAACACACAACATACAACACACACAACATACAAAACACACACAACATACAACACACAAACAACACATAACATACAACACACAACATACAACACACACAACATACAACACACACAACATAAACAACACACAACATACAACACACACAACATGAACAACACACAACATACAACACATACAACATACAATACACATACAACGTACAACACACATAACATACAACACACACAACATATAACACACATAATATACAACAGACACAACATATAACACACACAATATACAACACACACAATATACAACATACACCACAACAACATACAACAAACACAACATACAACGCACACAACACAGCACAACACAACACACACAACATACAAAACACACAACAAACACACAACAAACACACAACAAACACACACACACGCACACAAAACACACAAAACATACAACACACACAACACACTCAGACACTCACAACACACAGGCACACACACACACAACCCACACACAAGACAACACAGACACACACACACACACACATCACAACACACACACACAGACACACACACAACATGCACACAACACACACATCTCACGCACAAAACACACAAAACATACGACACACACAATACACACACACACACACACACACACACACACACACACACACACACACGCACACAGCACAAACAGCACACACACAAAATACACACAGACACACACAACACACAAATCATCCAGCCCCCTAATCTCTTAGATAGTGAGATCGGATCTCCAACCTTCTCGGATTAGGACGAAAAACAGAAGGCGCCGTTTGCAAGTTGCGTACGGTAATAATTCCACGACAGTTGGAAATCACACAGAGTAGGCCGTACAACCGCTACCCTGGCTACATTGTTGGGAAAAAATAAACATGTATAGAGGTTTATATAGAGCCGGTTACTTGTGCTGAAATCTGTTATACAGAGATTTATACAGAGCCGGTTACTTGGGGTGAAATCTGTCTATATAGAGGTTTATACAGAGCCGGTTACTTGTGCTGAAATCTGTTATATAGAGATTTATACAGAGCCGGTTACTTGGGGTGAAATATGTCTATATAGAGGTTTATACAGAGCCGGTTACTTGGGGTGAAATATGTCTATATAGAGGTTTATACAGAGCCAGTTACTTGTGCTGAAATCTGTTATACAGAGATTTATACAGAGCCGGTTACTTGTGCTGAAATCTGTTATATAGAGATTTATACAGAGCCGGTTACTTGGGGTGAAATATGTCTATATAGAGGTTTATACAGAGCCGGTTATTTGAGCTGAAATCTGTTATATAGAGATTTATACAGAGCCGGTTACTTGGGGTGAAATATGTCTATATAGAGGTTTATACAGAGCCGGTTACTTGAGCTGAAATCTGTTATACAGAGATTTATACAGAGCCGGTTACTTGGGGTGAAATATGTCTATATAGAGGTTTATATAGAGCCGGTTACTTGTGCTGAAATCTGTTATACAGAGATTTATACAGAGCCGGTTACTTGGGGTGAAATATGTCTATATAGAGGTTTATACAGAGCCGGTTACTTGAGCTGAAATCTGTTATACAGAGATTTATACAGAGCCGGTTACTTGGGGTGAAATATGTCTATATAGAGGTTTATATAGAGAAGGTTACTTGTGCTGAAATCTGTTATATAGAGATTTATACAGAGCCGGTTACTTGGGGTGAAATATGTCTATATAGAGGTTTATATAGAGCCGGTTACTTGTGCTGAAATCTATTATATAGAGATTTATACAGAGCCGGTTACTTGTGGTGAAATATGTCTATATAGAGGTTTATACAGAGCCAGTTACTTGTGCTGAAATCTGTTATATAGAGATTTATACAGAGCCGGTTACTTGGGGTGAAATATGTCTATATAGAGGTTTATATAGAGCCGGTTACTTGTGCTGAAATCTGTTATATAGAGATTTATATAGAGCCAGTTACTTGGGATGGAATCTGTCTATATAGAGGTTTATATAGAGCCGGTTACTTGGGATGGAATATGTTTATATAGAGGTTTATATAGAGACGGTTACTTGGGATGAAATCTGTTTATATAGAGGTTTATATAGAGACGGTTACTTGTGCTGGAATGTATCTATGTAGAGGTTTATATAGAGACGGTTACTTGGGCTGAAATCTTGAGAATCTTGAGAGACAGACAGACAGAATCTGTCTATATAGAGGTTTATATAGAGCCGGTTACTTGGGCTGGAATCTGTCTATATAGAGGTTTATATAGAGACGGTTACTTGTGCTGGAATCTGTCTATATAGAGGTTTATATAGAGCCGGTTACTTGGGATGGAATCTGTCTATATAGAGGTTTATATAGAGCCGGTTACTTGGGCTGGAATCTGTCTATATAGAGGTTTATATAGAGACGGTTACTTGGGATGGAATCTGTCTATATAGAGGTTTATATAGAGACGGTTACTTGGGATGGAATCTGTCTATATAGAGGTTTATATAGAGACAGTTACTTGGAGTGGAATCTGTCTATATAGAGGTTTATATACAGCTCTTTACTTGGAGTGGAATCTGTCTATATAGAGGTTTATATAGAAGCGGTTACTTGGGATGGAATCTGTTTATATAGAGGTTTATATAGAGCCGGTTACTTGGGGTGGAATCTGTCTATATAGAGCCGGTTACTTGGGCTGGAATCTGTCTAGAGGAAGTAAACTTGACACTATTGCATGCTGAAATCGGACACGCTGACCTCTGAGAAACATAACAACGCGTGACTCACACCCCCCGAAAGAGGGAAGAGGGGAGGAAGAAATCACCACGTTCTTGTGTTTGTGGAACCCTTAAGCTGCCCAGTTTCCAGTTTAATTCGTTCCGACCAATGTCTTTATTACAGTTCTGTGTCAACTGTTTGGTAGAGGACGAGTTGTGAACGCAATTCGAGCCAACGAGAATCCAAACTGTGATATGAATACGCTGAGGTCACAGCGAACAGGCAACCTCGGAAGCGGAAATGCGCGCGGAAGGGGCAACTATTGACATGCGCAATGAGCGGTGTTTATTTTTTGATAACGGGAAGAGGTTGCTGGGTTCGGTAATAATACATAGCTGGCAATGTGATTTATTTATACTGGTCTCTGCTTCTCTCTGTCCTTTTTCTCTTTCTCTCTTTCACTCTGTCTTTCTCTCTCTCTCTCTTTCACTCTCTCTGTATGTCTGTCTCTCTCACTTTCACTCTCTCCCTGTCTTTTTTTTCCCTCCGCTCCCTTTCGGTCTCTCTCTCTGTCTGTTTGTCTCTCTCGCTGCAGTTTTTCTTTTAATCTCTCTCTCTCTCTCTCTCTCTCTCTCTCTCTCTCTCTCTCTCTCTCTCTCTCTTCTCGTTGTCTTTCTTTCTCTCCATACCTGTCTCTCTCCTTCAGTTTCCATCTCTCTCTCTCTCTCTCTCTCTCTCTCTCTCTCTCTCTCTCTCTCTCTCTCTCTCTCTCTCTCGGTCTCTCGCTTGCAATATCTCGGTCTCAGATGCACACCCAAGTTTGCAATCTCTTTCATGCAAGCCGTCTCTTGCAATCTCTCTCTCTCTCTCTCTCTCTCTCTCTCTCTCTCTCTCTCTCTCTCTCTCTCTCCTCTCTCTCTCTCTAAATTTCAACACCATCAGTAAAAGCAGCAGTAACTACTAAAAAAAAAAAAATTAAGTTGCATGTCCTTCACAGGAAATAGCAGTCAACCCCAACATTTTCGCTGTTCGTTATTCCTGGGCAAATGTTACGTTCGGTAGTTTGCCATTGGTTTCTGAACGACCGGCTCCTATACCTTTGTCGAAAAAACCAACACCTCTATGTTTCGAACCCGGGTATACGGACTCACAAACCGCATTCGCAAGCCCTTAGCCATAGAGACCGGCAACAACTACTAAAGGACTGCAACAACAGTAAAAAGCAGCAGTAACAGCTACTAGAGGACTACAGCAACAATAAAAAGCAGTTGTAACAACAACTACAAGACTACAACAAAAGTAAAAACGGCAGCAGTAACAACTACTAAAGGACTACAGCAACATTAAAAAGCAGCAGTAACAGCTACTAGAGGACTACAGCAACAATAAAAAGCAGTTGTAACAACAACTACAAGACTACAACAAAAGTAAAAACGGCAGCAGTAACAACTACTAAAGGACTACAGCAACATTAAAAAGCAGCAGTAACAGCTACTAGAGGACTTCAGCAACAATAAAAAGCAGTAGTAACAGCTACTAGAGGACTACAGCAACATTAAAAAGCAGTAGTAACAGCTACTAGAGGACTACCACAACAGTAAAAAAACAGCAACAGTAACAACTACTAGAGGACTACAACAACAATAAAAAAAACACAGTAGCAGTAACAACTGCTACAGGACTACAACAACAGAATTAAAAGGGACGCGCACTGAAGGACACCTACAGAAAAAGTAAGAGTAAGAAATACCGAAGGACCGCAAAATCACATGTAGCAACAACAACATGAAGTACAAATGGACTACAGCAACAGAAGTAGCAGCAAAGAATACTGGATGACATTTATAAAAGAAGTAGCAGCAACAACACATAAAGTAGAACATCAACAAAAATGTAGCAGCAATAAGAAGTAGAGAAGAACATCAACAGAAGCAACAGCGACGAATACTGGAGTACCCTAACAACAGAAACAACAGCGACGAGCATTGGTGTACTTCAACAACAGAAGCAACAGCGACGAGTACTGGAAAAGTCCAACAAAAGAAGCAACAGCGATGAGTACTGGAGAACAACAATAGAAGCAAAAGCGACGAGTACTGGATGACACCGCAACAACAGAAGCAACAGCTACGAGTACTGGATGACCCCAACAACAGAAGAAACAGCATCAAGTACTGGATGACACCCGGACAACAGTAGCAACAGCGGTGAGTGCTGGATGACACCCCAACAACAGAAGCAAGAACGATGAGTAATGGATTCCCCCAACAACAGAAGCAACAGCGACGTGTACTGGAGTATTCCAACAACAGAAGTAACAGCGACAAGTATTGGATGACCCCCAACAACAGAAGCAACAGCGACGAGGGACTGGATGCCCCCCCCCCCCCCCCCCAACAACATCGACGAATACTGGAGTACCCTAACAACAGAAGCAACAGCGACGAGTGCTGGAGGACAAGGACAAGGCCTACCTGCTCTGATGGTGACGTTGTTGCTGACGATGGTGCCCGCCGTGTTGGTGGCCAGGCAGCGGTAGGACATCTTGTGGACCTCAGCCCGGAACTTGGACACCTGGAACGGGTGGAAGTACAGCGTGTTGTTGGGCAGCACGGTCAGCAGGTCAGGGACGCTATCCACTGCACTGTCATCCTCTTTAATCTGTCCAGACAAGAACAGAAATAACTAAACACCATCATCATCATCATCTAGTGTCTTGCCGACAGGCGTGGGTGATTGTGTTTCTCCACAAACTGCTATTTCCAACGGCATGGACCAGTTGATGTGTTGACTCCTGACCGGGTGTACGATCATGTCTTACTGCTAGACGCGTCCACCGTGTGGTGGGTGGTGGAATGTCTTCTACGGGGTGTTTGTAAAGTATCACTACACTTTGTAGATCAAATTTGAAAAATGAAGTACATGGCGTCATAAGACAATGTGCTTCAAATCCATCGTGAAGCAATATGCAGCGAATGGCTGTCGTCTACTGGGGTAATTCTTTGCACTCCAAACAGAATGATGTTATCAACGTGATAAATAATCGTTTTGGATGAACAAGTGTTTCGAAAAGAAGTCGATACACACGGAAATAATATTAGACACGATGCAAAAGGTATTTGACATTATGAAGTGATGTGTACAGTCATGCCAAGAAGCCCGTAGTGGACATTTCCACCACCTGTTATAATGAATCTTCTGAGTTTTTCTAACAGTGAATACTTCATTGGAACTTTCCAGCTTCCCACCAAAGCAGTGTTAGACCATAGCAGTGACTATTGAAACTAATGTAATGAATTCTATAGCACATTTTTTAATGACGTCATGTACTTCATTTTTAAAATTTGACCTACATGCAAAGTGTTGTGAGACTTTACAAACACCCTGTAGATATTTTGTCTAAAGGTAAGCTGCGAATATGTTGAATAGGCAGCTGTGGATCATTAAGGTGGTCAAGAGGCAATCTGCTGGATTTTGGCGTTATTGACCTTTAGCTCCTTGACCCTCTTAACTACAGTTCCGGTTTAGTCGATTTGTTAAAATCATACACGCAGATTTCACGAAACAAATGTCCAGTCCACAAAAAGATGATTAATTTTTATATTCATATTTTCATGTAGGGTTTTTCATGTAGTTTTATGGCTATGCGTTTGTTGTTTCTGTCCTGACGAAGGTTTTGACCGCAACGCCCATTTGTTATTTATGATAGTGTTCTAATTAGGCTTACTTTGGTGATTCATTCATTGTCATTATGAGGAGGAGAGTTGGTTGGTGGGGCAGCTAATTCTATAAAATACCCCAACACTCTGTGACCTGGCCATCGGCGGGCAAGAAGCGACACATACAACCTCCTCACTCTGCTGCTTTTTAGGGTCTATCTTTTAAGGCAAAGGCTAGTGGATTCAACCATACACAAACCAGGTGAAGGCCAGGGGAAACTATCATACATAAAATAAATACACGAGTTTAAACAAGAATTGTCGGTGAGTAGTGATTGGTGAGGGTCGTCTTCGTTGTACTCCGGATGTGTTCGTAGGTGCTCCGACCTCCTTCTGAACATCTCCGCCAGCGAAGATCGATTTGTTGTACCAGCTGTGTATTGTACCAGTTCTGTGTTGTATAAGTTCTGTGTTGTACCAGTTCTGTGTCGTACCAGTTCTGTGTCGTACCAGTTCTGTGTCGTACCAGTTCTGTGTTGTACCAGTTCTGTGTTGTACCAGTTCTGTGTCGTACCAGTTCTGTGTTGTACCAGTTCTGTGTTGTACAATTCTGTGTTGTACAATTCTGTGTTGTACCGTGTCTGTGTTTTACAAGTTCAGTGTTGTACCAGTTCAGTGTTGTACCAGTTCTGTGTTGTACCAGGTCTGTGTTGTACTATTTCTGTGTTGTACAGTTCTGTGTTGTACCAGCTCTGTATTGTATCAGTTTTGTGTTGTACCTGTTATGTGTTGTACCAGTTCTGTGTTGTACAGTTCTGTGTTGTACCAATTCTGCGTTGTACCAATTCTGCATCGTACCAGTTCTGTGTAGTATCAGTTCTGTGTTGTACCAGTTCTGTGTTGTACCAGTTCTGTGTTGTACCAGTTCTGTGTTGTACCAGTTCTGTGTCGTACCAGTTCTGTGTCGTACCAGTTCTGTGTTGCTTAATCAAATGTTTTGTCAAGTGGACTATTAGTGGACTATTAGTGGACTATTAGGCATGATGCTGTATTCACAAGAACACTATCAGACTATCAGAGGAGAGCCGTGACAGGGGTCACTGGCTCATCAAGTTCAAGGCTCGTCCCCAGAGTAGACTCCATCCTACCTAGGTGACAGGGGTCACTGGCTCATCAAGTTCAAGGCTCGTCCCCAGAGTAGACTCCATCCTACCTAGGTGACAGGGGGTCACTGGCTCATCAAGTTCAAGGCTCGTCCCCAGAGTAGACTCCATCCTACCTAGGTGACAGGGGTCACTGGCTCATCAAGTTCAAGGCTCGTCCCCAGAGTAGACTCCATCCTACCTAGGTGACAGGGGTCACTGGCTCATTAAGTTCAAGGCTCGTCCCCAGAGTAGACTCCAGCCTACCTAGGTGACAGGGGTCACTAGCTCATCAAGTTCAAGGCTCGTCCCCAGAGTAGACTCCGTCCTACCTACGCGACAGAGGTCACTGGCTTATAAATTTCAAGGCTTGTCCCCAGAATAATCTCCAGCCTACCTACGCAAGCAGAAGACGATATACCATAAGGGTCCCAATTATAACCGATGGAAAACACGGCGGCTGAACGGGGCCGAAACATTTTTTCTCAAAATTTGATTAGATTGGACCCAGAACAGTGTGAAAGATTTGACCCCCCCCCCACCACCACCCACCCCGGGATTCTATGTGTATAGTGATACCACAAGACCCCTGATATATTGGGTAGTGAGATTAGGCACTTAGTTCTCTCATTTAAAGCGGGAAAGCAGCAGGAAAGTTGTGCACGTTAAAAATCCCACCGCAGTTAGAAATCGCAAATAGCAGGCATTAAGGCGGACGCCCTGGCAGAATTGTTAGGAAAGAACACCTACCCACTGGTAGATAGAGCCCGATACGTTGGATTGAGTCTATCTAGAGCAGTGGTTCTCAACCTTTTTTGGCCCATGCACCCCTTCACCATATGTTCAGAACGTCATCCCCCCCCCCCCCAATTCTCAGTGGTCAGAAACAGAACCTATGCATCATGGGACGATAAGCACTTTCTATTTTATTCATTGGTCAGTACTTATCACATGACGATGACATGATCATGTCATCGTCATGTGATAAGTACGCAATTACGCGCCGTGCTGCACAAACGGATTTCAAATGAACGCCCTTTATACATATTTCAGCTTGAAGGATTTATCTTTCTACTTTACTTTATGTTGTGTGATTTCTGCAGTATGTACCTGACGAGGTGCAAGGAAATATGCCAGGCAATAAATCATGCAATCTATTGTTTTTGTCTTCTTTTTTCAAATATGGTAATATGAAATTAATAATTAACATCACAACCCTCGGGACGTGTCCACGCGTGCTCCATCTCGTTCACACGTAGCCAGCCAGGAGGTGACATTCTGGTGTTGATTGAACGTCTGATTGTGACTACCCAACTTCTGGAAGCTTCACAACCCGTCAACAGGTTGAAGTACTTAATGGTAGTCATAATTACTATGGTGATAGTGATAATGGTGGTGATAATGGTGGTGATGATGATAATGGTGATGATGATGGCGATGATGATGATAATAGCAGTCACGATGTAGATAATAATGATAATGGTAATGAAGATGATGGTGATAATGATAATGATGGTGATGATGATAATGGTGATGATAATAATGGTGGTCATGATGATGATGATGATGATGATAATGGTGATGATGATGATGACGACGATGATGATTATGGTAATGATGCTGGTGATTATGATAATGGTGGTGACGATAGTGATAATGATAGTAGTGGTGATGATGATGATGATAGTGGTGGTGGTGATTATGGTGATAATGATAGTGGTGGTGGTAATGATGGTGATATTGATAGTGGTGGTGGTGATGATGGTGATAATGATAGTGGTGGTGGTAATGATAGTGGTGGTGGTGATGATGATAATGGTGGTGATGATGGTGATAATGATAGTGGTGGTGGTGATGATGGTGATAATGATAGTGGTGGTGGTGATGATGATAATGGTGGTGATGATGGTGATAATGATAGTGGTGGTGGTGATGATGGTGATAATGATAGTGGTGGTGGTGATGATGATAATGGTCGTGATGATGGTGATAATGATAGTGGTGGTGGTGATGATGATAATGGTGGTGATGATGGTGATACTGATAGTGGTGGTGGTGATGATGGTGATAATGATAGTGGTCGTGATGATGATGATAATGGTGGTGATTATGGTGCTAATGATAGTGGTGGTGATGATGATGATAATGGTGGTGATGATGGTGATAATGATAGTGGTGGTGGTGATAATGGTAATGGTGGTGATGATGGTGATAATGATAGTGGTGGTGGTGATGATGGTGATAATGATAGTGGTGGTGGTGATGATGGTGATAATGATAGTGGTGGTGGTGGTGATGATGGTAATGGTGGTGATGGTGGTGATAATGATGGTGGTGATGATGGTGATAATGATAGTGGTGGTGGTGATGATGATAATGGTGGTGATGATGGTGATATTGATAGTGGTGGTGGTGATGATGATAATGGTGGTGATGATGGTGATAATGATAGTGGTGGTGGTGATGATGGTGATAATGATAGTGGTGGTGGTGATGATGATAATGGTGGTGATGATGGTGATAATGATAGTGGTGGTGGTGATGATGGTGATAATGATAGTGGTGGTGGTGATGATGATAATGGTCGTGATGATGGTGATAATGATAGTGGTGGTGGTGATGATGATAATGGTGGTGATGATGGTGATACTGATAGTGGTGGTGGTGATGATGGTGATAATGATAGTGGTCGTGATGATGATGATAATGGTGGTGATTATGGTGATAATGATAGTGGTGGTGGTGATGATGATGATAATGGTGGTGATGATGGTGATAATGATAGTGGTGGTGGTGATAATGGTAATGGTGGTGATGATGGTGATAATGATAGTGGTGGTGGTGATGATGGTGATAATGATAGTGGTGGTGGTGATGATGGTGATAATGATAGTGGTGGTGGTGGTGATGATGGTAATGGTGGTGATGGTGGTGATAATGATGGTGGTGATGATGGTGATAATGATAGTGGTGGTGGTGATGATGATAATGGTGGTGATGATGGTGATATTGATAGTGGTGGTGGTGATGATGATAATGGTGGTGATGATGGTGATAATGATAGTGGTGGTGGTGATGATGGTGATAATGATAGTGGTGGTGGTGGTGATGATGGTAATGGTGGCGATGATGGTGATAATGATGATAATGGTGGTGGTGATGGTGATACTGATAGTGGAGGTGGTGGTGATGATGGTGGCTTACACTTGGCGACTTGGTGAACAGGTGCTCAGTAAAGCAATATTGTAATTTTAGACGACAGATGTCGGCAAGAATGAAAATGGCGAAGCCAGAACGGAAGTGGTTTGGGGTACACGATGTGTATCGCGGGAAGGCGGGTGAGGCACCTGTCTTGTCAAACGCACATGGTTAGCTTTATGGGTGTACATATGAAGAATACCCGTGACTAGGGGTTTTAATTGCTTCAGCCAAAGTATTATTCATTTGTTCACTTCATATGAGATATAACTGTGCAGTGTGCACCCAGGCTCCCTGGCCAGGGTGAGTTAATGACATTGTTCTTAATTTCGTATATCCACGTGGGTAAAAATGTAACTGCGAGAATCGGCAGCGGTTCGCGTCGCGCTGGTAACTTACGGGGATATGTGAGCCGGTCGTTCAGAAAGCAATGGCAAACTACTGAACGTACACTTGCTTAGTACATCAACAGCAGCTGTAAAATGCTGGTGTTGACTGCGACGTCCTGTAAGGGATAGCAACATTAAAAATAAAAAAAAGTATGCACCCGACGAGATGCAGCCAAATATGCCAGGCAATAAATCATTGCAGCCTATTGTTTCTGGTTTCTAGAATTTAATTTACAAAAGAAAAACCCTGTGTTGAATTCCCAACCCAAACAACCGACACTCACGAAAGCCGAATAAACGCTGCAGCTCTGTGAGCATGCGCAATTAGAATAGGAAATGAAACGAGCAGACGGAGTGGTCAATTGGATCACGTGTCTAAGACCACTGTCCTAGCTACTTCGGAAAATGGAGGTCAGTGTGGCTGAATGGAAAATACGGCTCATTCTTCTTCATCTTCTTCTTTGCGTTCATCCGGAGTGTTTTTTCAGATGTGATTGCGGTGCGTCTCTTTAGGCACCCTTGGGTCGAAACTCTTAGGCCAACACATCCGACTTTTAGCGTGCATTTTTGACCAGGTTAGCATTCCTGGGAGACTCTCACTTTTGTGGTGCTGTCCACCTCCCAGCTGGTCAAGTTGGAACAGTCGAAGACTGCACGGTCATCCCTCAAATGAAGGCAGGGACAGTCCATAGCATTTTCCGCCATCCTGGGTGGCTTCCATAATTGCAGAGCTGACACATAACGCTCTGGTTCTGGGCTCACCGAGGGAATCGTCACGTCCTGCTCATGGCTGCTTTAATTCCTTACTTCAATATATTGGGCATTTCGTTCGCCCCGGGCCGTTCCCGCACAAACCAGAGAGGTCTGCAGACGGTATCCACTCAGCGAGTTTTCGGACATGTGCTTGTCGTTGCGCCCGTCAGAGCTGTTCCAGGCACGACAGACATTCGGAAAACTACCTAGCCAGAGCTGTTCCGAACAAGAGCGGCATTCGGAAACTAGGTAGTCAGAGCTGTTCCTAGCACGAGAGACATTCGGACGAGACATTTCACTCGGACGTAAATGCGTAGTGCCAATTTTTAGTTTGCCACCCGTAGGACGGCACTTCCGGCTTCGGCGGGCATTTTTTAATGAGGTTAGCCTTCCTCGGGCGGCTCATTCAATACTGATTCCGCGCCAAACAAACAGTAGGTTTGGACCAAACATGGCGCAGAATCCAATAAATAAGTATTATAATGTAAATTTCCGTTCCATCCATCCATCATGTGCCATGCCGGTAAGCGTGGGCGGTCATGATTCGCCATTTCACTCGATCACCAGAGTCGTGGATCAGCTCAGTGTTCTTGTCTCGACCATGCCACGTGGTCAAGCCATCCAGGTATTTACTTCTCTGTCTTCCCCTTGTTCTCTTCCCTCGATCTTGCCAGTTGTCACCAAGTTCTCTAATTTATTTCTTCTCATAACATGTCCAAAAATTTTGACTGTCTACGTCTAATTTCTCTAATCAGTTTACGATTTTCATTTGTTTCTTGTAGGACTTGGTCGTTGGTTTTTCTGTCTGTCCATGGTATTCTTTGCATTCTCCTCAGAAACCACATTTCCACAGCCATCAGATGTTTTTCAGCTTGACTGCTCATTGTCCACGCTTCACATCCATACAAAAGTACAGGCTCTATGTAGCACCTCAACACTCTTTTTCTCGTAGCAATTGACATCTTTTTATTGGTCAGTATGTTTTTCATCTTGCAAAAGGCTACCTTCGCCATGGCGATTCTTGTTCTAATCTCTTCAAGGCATCTCCCATCAGATGTTATGACTGTTCCGAGATAATTGTACCGATTCACTTGTTTAAGAATATTCCCATTTACTTGTATATTACATTGTGGTATTTCGTTCTTCCTAGTAATCTGTGTCTTCTTACAATTTAATTCTAACCCTAGTTGTTCACTGTGTGCAACAACCGCATCTACTAAATGTTGCAGATCCTGCTCATTGTCTGCAATCAATACTGTATCATCTGCATATCTAATGTTATTGATGTTTCTTCCTCCAATGATGATTCCTTTCATATCTTGTACATTTCTGAAAATATTTTCACTATACAGGGAAAACAGATCTGGAGACATTACACATCCCTGTCTCACACCTCTCTTAATAGGCTGATATTGACCTACTTCATTATCAATTCTGATGGCAGCTTGTTGTTTCCAATATATGTTTTTTTACAAGTCTAAGGTCTTTCCCATCAATTTGTAGATCTGCAAGCATCTCTATCATGTTGACATGTCTTACTCTATCGAAAGCCTTTGTGTAGTCAATAAAGCAAAGATGTATATCTTTATTTACTTCTATAGAACGTTCAATTACTGTTCTCAGCATGTACACAGCATTTACTGTACCCTTGCCTTCTACAAACCCACATTGTTCTTCTCCTATTTCGGGTTGTATTTTCTTCCTAACTCTTTGCATGATAATTCTTAGCAAAATCTTCGTGATGTGGCTCATTATACTAATTGTTCTATGTTGATCACATTCCAAGGCTCCTGATTTCTTTGGGATTGCAATAAATACAGAATTACATAATTCATGAGGTATATCTCCAGTATCATATATTGTGTTCAGCAGTCTGGTGACTTGATCTATTCCATATTCTTCTAAAGCATTAATCATTTCTGTTGTGATGTTGTCTGAACCGGGGGTCTTGCCAGTTTTCATATGGTTAAGAACATTCTGAACCTCCATCTTCAAAATTGATGGTCCTTCATTATTATTTCGAATATCATACTGTTCTTCTCTGTTATCATCATAAAGGTTTTTCACAGAATCTGACCATACATGTAAAATCTTATATTTTTATATAATTATTTTTCCATCTTTTGTTTTTAGGCAGCCTGCTGATGTACGTGTTCTTTTATTAGTAAGCTCCTGAATTCTTTTGTGCATTAATTTGGTATTTTTCTGTGTTGGTTTTCAATTTCTATGCAGTTTTCCCCAAACCATGCTTCTTTTGCCTCCTTACAAAATATTCAGACTTGTCTGTGAATTTCTTCATATTTGGCAGGATTATTTTTGTTGAGTCTTCTTGTCTCCATTAGTTGTAAAATTCCATCAGTCATCCATTTCTTACGACCCACCTTCTTTAATTTTGGAATAGTTGTTCTGCAGCTAAACTGATTGAATTCTTCAACATTTCCAATTGATCATCCAAATCTTGAAATAGGATCTCTAGATCAGACAGTATATCATATCTGTTCTTTACTTCTATGCTAAAATTGTCTTGTATTACCTGTATTAACTAAAGAGTTAAAGAAATCCGTGTCTGTCAATATGGTGTGGCTTACTGGCCTGTTACATATTACCAGGCCACAACGTGTGAGATGGGATGATCAGCACTCTTCCTCACCAGTAAATCTGGGGAATCCGTTTTTCGAGGCCATGTCAGTTCCCGAGGCCCTCTGGTTCAAATAAAAAACATGAACCACTGGTCACTGGTGGTAGGTTAGCACATTAGCCACTGTCAGTTTGATTTGTTGACAGCTGGTTGAACTTTAAAGGTAATGAACAGTGAAGCCAATAAGAGTAGCCTGAAAGTGAATATATCCTCTTCTATGATGGTATACACAATTTAAGATTGGCGAATCAGCCATCTGCACATGTGGATTGGCACCGCAAACAGCAGATCACATACTCCAAGACTGCCCAAAATATAACATACTTCGGCATAGCTTCTGGCCTGGAGAAACAACAGTGGAAGATAAACTCTATGGACCGCTGAATGAACTAAAGAAGACAGTTACATGGACATACTATATACCTTTTATGTGTATTATGCTGAGCGGCGTAAACAAAGAAAATTAACAGAAGGTTCTTGCAGGTACCACACTGTTTCTTTTCCACATTCGTCATCTGGGGCCGAGGGTTCGGCTCTCAAGCCTGCAGAGAGTGGGCATGTGTTCCAGAGGTTTTGGGAAAGGGGGGGGGGGCAGTTTGGCCAGCTTTGTGGTAATGGGTTTGTAGTGGACACTGTCCTGTGTGAAACTTCAACCTGATGGTTTACTGTGTTCTGTATAGCTTCAGGATGGGGGTCTTGTGGGTCTTTGCTACCTGTTCAATCTCTATAGATATGTGTGCTTTCTCTTGATCAGTCTTTGTGACATTAGTTGGGGATGCTGGGGGTTGGGGTAGTGCCTGTTCTTATCTTTCTGGGTGAAATTGTTTCTTTTAATGTAATAATTGAAATGTTTCAGTGCAATTAGGAGAGAAGGTATCAGAATAAAGAATGTTTCTGTCAATGTAATAATCCGTATTGAGATTGTAGTGCAATTACAAGAGAAGGTACTCGAATAAACTAACTAGACAACAAGCTAAATATGATACATTATGTGTACAGTTGAACTATCTAGACAAGAAGCTAAATATGATACATTATGTGTACAGTTGAACTAACTAGACAACAAGCTAAATATGATACATTATGTGTACAGTTGAACTAACTAGACAACAAGCTAAATATGATACATTATGTGTACAGTTGAACTAACTAGACAACAAGCTAAATATGATACATTATGTCTACAATTGAACTAACTAGACAACAAGCTAAATATGATACATTATGTCTACAATTGAACTAACTAGACAACAAGTTAAATATGATACATTATGTCTACAATTGAACTAACTAGACAACAAGTTAAATATGATACATTATGTCTACAATTGAACTAACTAGACAACAAGCTAAATATGATACATTATGTCTTACAAGTTGAACTAACTAGACAACAAGCTAAATATGATACATTATGTCTACAATTGAACTAACTAGACAACAAGCTAAATATGATACATTATGTCTACAATTGAACTAACTAGACAACAAGCTAAATATGATACATTATGTCTACAATTGAACTAACTAGACAACAAGCTAAATATGATACATTATGTGTCTACAATTGAACTAACTAGACAACAAGCTAAATATGATACATTGTGTCTACAATTGAACTAACTAGACAACAAGCTAAATATGATACATTATGTGTCTACAGTTGAACTAACTAGACAACAAGCTAAATATGATACATTATGTGCTACAAGTTGAACTAACTAGACAACAAGCTAAATATGATACATTATGTCTACAAGTTGAACTAACTAGACAACAAGCTAAATATGATACATTATGTGCTACAATTGAACTAACTAGACAACAAGCTAAATATGATACATTATGTGCTACAATTGAACTAACTAGACAACAAGCTAAATATGATACATTATGTGTACAGTTGAACTAACTAGACAACAAGCTAAATATGATACATTATGTGTACAGTTGAACTAACTAGACAACAAGCTAAATATGATACATTATGTGTACAGTTGAACTAACTAGACAACAAGCTAAATATGATACATTATGTGTACAGTTGAACTAACTAGACAACAAGCTAAATATGATACATTATGTGTACAGTTGAACTAACTAGACAACAAGCTAAATATGATACATTATGTGTACAAGTTGAACTAACTAGACAACAAGCTAAATATGATACATTATGTGTACAGTTGAACTAACTAGACAACAAGCTAAATATGATACATTATGTGTACAGTTGAACTAACTAGACAACAAGCTAAATATGATACATTATGTGTACAGTTGAACTAACTAGACAACAAGCTAAATATGATACATTATGTGTACAGTTGAACTAACTAGACAACAAGCTAAATATGATACATTATGTGTACAGTTGAACTAACTAGACAACAAGCTAAATATGATACATTATGTGTACAGTTGAACTAACTAGACAACAAAGCTAAATATGATACATTATGTGTACAGTTGAACTAACTAGACAACAAGCTAAATTATGATACATTATGTGTACAGTTGAACTAACTAGAACAACAAGCTAAATATGATACATTATGTGTACAGTTGAACTAACTAGACAACAAGCTAAATATGATACATTATGTGTACAGTTGAACTAACTAGACAACAAGCTAAATATGATACATTATGTGTACAGTTGAACTAACTAGACAACAAGCTAAATATGATACATTATGTGTAACAGTTGAACTAACTAGACAACAAGCTAAATATGATACATTATGTGTACAGTTGAACTAACTAGACAACAAGCTAAATATGATACATTATGTGTACAGTTGAACTAACTAGACAACAAGCTAAATATGATACATTATGTGTACAAGTTGAACTAACTAGACAACAAGCTAAATATGATACATTATGTGTACAGTTGAACTAACTAGACAACAAGCTAAATATGATACATTATGTGATACAGTTGAACTAACTAGACAACAAGCTTAAATATGATACATTATGTGTACAGTTGAACTAACTAGACAACAAGCTAAATATGATACATTATGTCGTACAGTTGAACTAACTAGACAACAAGCTAAATATGATACATTATGTGTACAGTTGAACTAACTAGACAACAAGCTAAATATGATACATTATGTGTACAGTTGAACTAACTAGACAACAAGCTAAATATGATACATTATGTGTACAGTTGAACTAAACTAGACAACAAGCTACAATATGATACATTATGTGTACAGTTTGAACTAACTAGACAACAAGCTAAATATGATACATTATGTGTACAGTTGAAACTAACTAGAACAACAAGCTAAATATGATACATTATGTGTTACAGTTGAACTAACTAGACAACAAGCTAAATATGATACATTATGTGTACAGTTGAACTAACTAGACAACAAGCTAAATAGGATACATTATGTGTACAGTTGAACTAACTAGACAACAAGCTAAATATGATACATTATGTGTACAGTTGAACTAACTAGACAACAAGCTAAATATGATACATTATGTGTACAGTTGAACTAACTAGACAACAAGCTAAATATGATACATTATGTGTACAGTTGAACTAACTAGACAACAAGCTAAATATGATACATTATGTGTACAGTTGAACTAACTAGACAACAAGCTAAATATGATACATTATGTGTACAGTTGAAACTAACTAGACAACAAGCTAAATATGATACATTATGTGTACAGTTGAACTAACTAGACAACAAGCTAAATATGATACATTATGTGTACAGTTGAACTAACTAGACAACAAGCTAATATGATACATTATGTGTACAGTTGAACTAACTAGACAACAAGCTAAATATGATACATTATGTGTACAGTTGAACTAACTAGACAACAAGCTAAATATGATACATTATGTGTACAGTTGAACTAACTAGACAACAAGCTAAATATGATACATTATGTGTACAGTTGAACTAACTAGACAACAAGCTAAATATGATACATTATGTGTACAGTTGAACTAACTAGACAACAAGCTAAATATGATACATTATGTGTACAGTTGAACTAACTAGACAACAAGCTAAATATGATACATTATGTGTACAGTTGAACTATCTAGACACAAGCTAAATATGATACATTATGTGTACAGTTGAACTAACTAGACAACAAGCTAAATATGATACATTATGTGTACAGTTGAACTAACTAGACAACAAGCTAAATATGATACATTATGTGTACAGTTGAACTAACTAGACAACAAGCTAAATATGATACATTATGTGTACAGTTGAACTAACTAGACAACAAGCTAAATATGATACATTATGTGTACAGTTGAACTAACTAGACAACAAGCTAAATATGATACATTATGTGTACAGTTGAACTAACTAGACAACAAGCTAAATATGATACATTATGTGTACAGTTGAACAGTTTCAGGTATCTTTGTTTTGTTTCCTGCTCGCTCGCTTTGAACTTAAGTGTAGTCCATACATGTGCTACTACCCCTAGTGCACTGAACTTATTTATACTTATGGATTAGCTTTCCCTATTACCAGTGTATTTTGCCATCAGACGAACCCACTCCGACTAATGAGGTACTTGTAATTTACGTCCCCAAGTCAAGGACGGGAAGTCAACAGTTTAGTTCAACTGGCCGGTGTAGGTTGTAGGGTTGAACCTGCTACCTCAGCATAAAAACACCGGATGTTTACAAAATGAGTGATCTTATCCATTCAGCCAAGCTGACCTTAACAATTTAAGTTAAATGTCTTGGTGCTTGTAAGCCGCATGGTTATAGTTGTATGTTATATGTTAATGCTTGTAAGCTGTATGGTCTAGGGGGCTAGAGGTTCTCATGGGTTCTATGGTCTAGGGTTCTCATAGAAAAATCTAGGGGGCTGCGTGGTCTGGAGGTATGATGTCCGCCTCAAGTGCTGGAGGTCCCAGGTTCAAGCCCCGGTGAGGACCGGGATTTTTTCACGTGGACTTCTAGTAATAAAATTTCCCCTGGTCTCTGGGTAGTGAGATCCGACGTCTGTGTTTTTTGTTGCGCACGTAACAAAATCCCTTAGCAGTTGGAAATCGAAAAAGAGTAGCCTAACGGCGCTGCCCGGGCAAAATTTTGAGTTAAAAATCTATCCAAAGTATTTCAGGATCCTCGCCGGTGATACGGAGTTCGTGCACTGAGCTGAGTTTCTCCAGACTCAGGTTTGAGTTAGGAGGAGAACGGAGCACTTATGGGTTGCACCCGTGTGCCGTGATGTTGATCTATCGACTAAACTAAACTTGTATTACCTTGTTATTTTTTCAATGTAAACAGATCATATTTAGTGTTTTCTTGTGAATATATTACCTTGTTATTTTTTCAATGTACACAGATCATATTTAGTGTTTTCTTGTGAATATTTGACTTTCTTTAATTTTACCCTCAATGCTCCTGTAACAATCTGTGATCACTGTAACAGTCAGCATTGGGAACTGTTTTTGCGATTGTTAACGCATTTCTAAACCTTCTGCTAATCAGGATGTAATCAGTATGGTTTCTAATTCTGCTATCATAACTCCTCCATGTGCATAGTTTTCTAGGATGTTATTTAAACTATGTGTTTCTTACAATTACGCCCAAATTTCCGTCCACTTCGCATTGAAATTGCGGAAGATACCATGAAACAAAACAAACAACACGATGACCTTATATACCATCCTTCTGTCCAAATAAGAGGCCACATTTAGAGGCAGATTATCCTTTGTCGCTCAATCAGTTAAACATCCAGTGTGTTGATGCCAAGGTGGCGGGTTCAACCCCTACACCGGACAGTTGGACTGCTATGATGACTTCTCGTCCTTGTCTTGGGGATGTACATTACAAGTACTTCTGAAAGTCGGAGTGGGTTCGTCTGGTGGCGAGGGACACTGGTAATAGGGACAGCTAATCCACACGCAACAATCAGTCCAGTGAACTAGAAGTAGTTGCACGCGTATGGACTACACTGGAGCTCAAAGCGTGAACGTAAAACTGCCAGCCTGGGGTGACTGTAGCCGCGGCTCTGTGTGCCTGAATCAACGCGGCAGTCTGCACGTGTGCCCAGGCAACAGAGATGAACAGAAACTGCCAGCCTGGGGTGACTGTAGCCGCGGCTCTGCGTGCCTGAATCAACGCGGCAGTCTGCACGTGTGCCCAGGCAACAGAGATGAACAGAAACTGCCAGCCTGGGGTGACTGTAGCCGCGGCTCTGTGTGCCTGAATCAACGCGGCAGTCTGCACGTGTGCCCAGGCAACAGAGATGAACAGAAACTGCCAGCCTGGGGTGACTGTAGCCGCGGCTCTGTGTGCCTGAATCAACGCGGCAGTCTGCACGTGTGCCCAGGCAACAGAGATGAACAGAAACTGCCAGCCTGGGGTGACTGTAGCCGCGGCTCTGCGTGCCTGAATCAACGCGGCAGTCTGCACGTGTGCCCAGGCAACAGAGATGAACAGAAACTGCCAGCCTGGGGTGACTGTAGCCGCGGCTCTGTGTGTCTGAATCAACGCGGCAGTCTGCACGTGTGCCAGGCAACAGAGATGAACAGAAACTGCCAGCCTGGGGTGACTGTAGCCGCGGCTCTGTGTGCCTGAATCAACGCGGGAGTGTTGCACGTGTGCCCAGGCAACAGAGATGAACAGAAACTGCCAACCTGGGGTGACTGTAGGCCGCGGCTCTGCGTGCCTGAATCAACGCGGCAGTCTGCACGTGTGCCCAGGCAATAGAGATGAACAGAAACTGCCAGACCTGGGGTGACTGTAGCCGCGGCTCTGTGTGCCTGAATCAACGCGGGAGTGTGCACGTGTGCCCAGGCAACAGAGATGAACAGAAACTGCCAGCCTGGGGTGACTGTAGCCGCGGCTCTGTGTGCCTGAATCAACGCGGGAGTGTGCACGTGTGCCCAGGCAACAGAGATGAACAGAAAATTGCCAGCCTGGGGTGACTGTAGCCGCGGCTCTGCGTGCCTGAATCAACGCGGCAGTCTGCACGTGTGCCCAGACAACAGAGATGAACAGAAAACTTGCCAGCCTGGGGTGTGTGTGTAGCCGGCTGCTCTGTGTGCCTGAATCAACGCGGCAGTCCTTCACGTGTGGCCCAGGCAACAGAGATGAACAGAACTGCCAGCCTGGGGGTGACTGTAGCCGCAGCTCTGTGTGCCTGAATCAACGCGGGAGTCTGCACGTGTGCCCAGGCAACAGAGATGAACAGAAAACTGCCAGCCTGGGGGTGACTGTAGCCGCGGCTCTGCGTGCCTGAAATCAACGCTGGCAGTCTGCACGTGTGCCCAGGCAACAGAGATGAACAGAAAACTGCCAGCCTGGGGTGACTGTAGCCGCGGCTCTGTGTGACCTGAATCAACGCGGCAGTCTGCACGTGTGCCCAGGCAATAGAGATGAACAGAAACTGCCAGCCTGGGGTGACTGTAGCCGCGGCTCTGTGTGCTGAATCAACGCGGCAGTCTGCACGTGTGCCCAGTCAACAGAGATGAACAGAAACTGCCAGCCTGGGGTGACTGTAGCCGCGGCTCTGTGGTGTCTGAATTCAAACGCGGCAGTCTGCACGTGTGCCAGGCCAACAGAGATGAACAGAAACTGCCAGCCTGGGTGACTGTAGCCGCGGCTCTGTGTGCCTGAGATCAACGCGGCAGTCTGCACGTGTGCCCAGGCAACAGAGATGAACAGAAACTGCCAGCCTGGGGTGACTGTAGCCGCGGCTCTGTGTGCCTGAATCAACGCGGCAGTCTGCACGTGTGCCCAAGCAACAGAGATGAACAGAAACTGCCAGCCTGGGGTGACTGTAGCCGCGGCTCTGTGTGCCTGAATCAACGCGGGAGTGTGCACGTGTGCCCAGGCAACAGAGATGAACAGAAACTCTGCCAGCCTGGGGTGACTGTAAGCCGCGGCTCTGTGTGCCTGAATCAACGCGGCAGTCTGCACGTGTGCCCAGCAACAGAAATGAACAGAAACTGCCAGCCTGGGTGACTGTAGCCGCGGCTCTGTGTGCCTGAATCAACGCGGGAGTGTGCACGTGTGCCCAGGCAACAGAGATGACAGAAACTGCCAGCCTGGGGTGACTGTAGCCGCGGCTCTGCATGCCTGAATCGACGCGGCAGTCTGCACGTGTGCCCAGGCAACAGAGATGAACAGAAACTGCCAGCCTGGGGTGACTGTAGCTGCGGCTCTGCGTGCCTGAATCAACGCGGGAGTGTGCACGTGTGCCCAGGCAACAGAGATGAACAGAAACTGCCAGCCTGGGGTGACTGTAGCCGCGGCTCTGTGTGCCTGAATCAACGCGGCAGTCTGCACGTGTGCCCAGGCAACAGAGATGAACAGAAACTGCCAGCCTGGGGTGACTGTAGCCGCGGCTCTGTGTGCCTGAATCAACGCGGGAGTGTGCACGTGTGCCCAGGCAACAGAGATGAACAGAAACTGCCAGCCTGGGGTGACTGTAGCCGCGGCTCTGTGTGCCTGAATCAACGCGGCAGTCTGCACGTGTGCCCAGGCAACAGAGATGAACAGAAACGCCAGCCTGGGGTGACTGTAGCCGCGGCTCTGCCGTGCCTGAATCAACGCGGCAGTCTGCACGTGTGCCCAGGCAACAGAGATTGAACAGAATACTGCCAGCCTGGGGTGACTAGTGCCGCGGCTGCTGCGTGCCTGAATCACGCGGGAGTGTGCACGTGTGCCCAGGCAACAGAGATGAACAGAAACGGCCAGCCTGGGGTGACTGTAGCCGCGGCTCTGCGTGCCTGAATCAACGCGGGAGTGTGCACGTGTGCCCGGGCAACAGAGATGAACAGAAACTGCCAGCCTGGGGTGACTGTAGGCCGAGGCTCTGCGTGCCTGAATCAACGCGGGAGTGTGCACGTGTGCCCAGGCAACAGAGATGACAGAAACTATCCAGCCTGGGGTGACTGTAGCCGCGGCTCTGCGTGCCTGAATCAACGCGGCAGTCTGCACGTGTGCCCAGGCAACAGAGATGAACAGAAAACTGCCAGCCTGGGGTGTGTGTAGCCGCGGCTCTACGTGCCTGAATCAACGCGGGAGTGTGCACGTGTGCCCAGGCAACAGAGATGAACAGAAACTGCCAGCCTGGGGTGACTGTAGCCGCGGCTCTGCGTGCCTGAATCAACGCGGCAGTCTGCACGTGTGCCCAGGCAACAGAGATGAACAGAAACTGCCAGCCTGGGGTGACTGTAGCTGCGGCTCTGCGTGCCTGAATCAACGCGGGAGTGTGCACGTGTGCCCAGGCAACAGAGATGAACAGAAACTGCCAGCCTGGGGTGACTGTAGCCGCGGCTCTGCGTGCCTGATACAACGCGGCAGTCTGCACGTGTGCCCAGGCAACAGAGATGAACAGAAACTGCCAGCCTGGGGTGACTGTAGCCGCGGCTCTGCGTGCCTGAATCAACGCGGCAGTCTGCACGTGTGCCCAGGCAACAGAGATGAACAGAAACTGCCAGCCTGGGGTGACTGTAGCCGCGGCTCTGCGTGCCTGAATCAACGCGGCAGTCTGCACGTGTGCCCAGGCAACAGAGATGAACAGAAACTGCCAGCCTGGGGTGACTGTAGCCGCGGCTCTGCGTGCCTGAATCAACGCGGCAGTCTGCACGTGTGCCCAGGCAACAGAGATGAACAGAAACTGCCAGCCTGGGGTGACTGTAGCCGCGGCTCTGCGTGCCTGAATCAACGCGGCAGTCTGCACGTGTGCCCAGGCAACAGAGATGAACAGAAACTGAAGACGAGACAGACACAAATACTAAGCAGGAGGGAAATGTCGTCGAGGGCAGATCAGTGAAATAGACAACAACAATGTGGTAAGATAACCGCAAGAGTCGGCTAATGAGCAACCTGACAAAGTTTGCACAATCACACACACACATTGGCACCTTTCCGTCTTGACAGACGATAGTTTGGTACATTGTGCTTCAAAAAGGCTTAATAACTACGACCCATGGCGGTGACGAAGACCAGGGATGGAGTTATTGCCTCTCCATAGCACAAAGCCTGGGCTAAAATATAGAGATCATGTGTTGCCCATGCAGCATGATCCCTCTCTCGGCCTGCCTAGTTCACTCCAGAGGAAAGTTGACACCTATAATCTGGAACAAGACAAGCTGCAGAAGCTGCCGGATCAGCAAAGCAATGCTCTAACTGTTCGCCTATCGGAGCTTCGATCCTAGACCAGCTGCCAACCAAGGCTTAGGGCCTGGTCTGCCCTGCCATGACTTATTTTGTCTTTGGGTTGCATTTCCTCGCACCAGGATAAGGCTAGTACCCTCCCAATTGCGCTCTTCCGCCCGAAGCCGTTGGTACAATGTGGGGTGTCGGGTTTGGTAAGCGCCGCCCAACATTCGGCGCTGACAGAAAGCAGGTAGTACCGTCTACTGTCATACGGTAGCTCAGTCATATCTCAGTAAGACCTGACTCACACGCACACACACACACCCACACACGCGCGCGCGCACACACACACACACGCACACACACACACCACGCACAATGTGAAAGTCAACACGTGTTGGGGATAAATGGTAACCAACATCGTTTTCGGAGACGACCCTTACCAATTGAGTAACAAATACAATGCAGCAGTGAGACTGACAACCTACCCAGTCAAGCTCGGGGGCCGGGCTCCCGCTGGCCGTGCAGGAGACAGCCGTGCCCTTTGTGTTGGCAAAGACCACCTGGCCTGCAGGCCTGGATATCCAGGTCGGGCCCATGGGCCTCGGATAGTTGCCGTCATGCAATGCTGTGGATGGGAGACAGACGGGCACGTTAATGGCAGAAAGCAATAGTTTCTCGTATTAGCAGTAATTATAACAATATTAAGAGAAGGAATAATAATAATGATGATAATAATAATAATAATACTAATAATAATGGTAATAATAATAATAATAATAATAACAAGAATGATGATAATAATGATAATAGTAGTAATAATAATATTACTAATGATAATAATAATAATACTAAACAATGATAATAATAACACTGTTAATAATAATAATAATAATAATAATAATAATAATAATAATAATAATAATAATAATAATAATAATAATAACCAAGTTAGTTGCACTCTTTACAGAACCTGGCAAGCAACCCTAGCATTTATTGGCTGTCTGTGATTTACTGGGCCACGTTAGTTCCGTAGTTTGCCATTGCTTTCTGGTACCATGAAAATCAACAGAGTGTTATTTTTAATTCGACTTTTATGATTGTGAACCTTCAGTTGTGTGTGTGGGGTATCTGTGACACTGCATGTCGCTATCTCATAGGCCACAGACGTCGGTTAAAGATAATAATAATAATAATAATAATAATAATAATAATAATAATAATAATAATAATAATAATAAAGATGATGATTATGATGATGATAATGATAGTATTGATTATGATAATGATGGTGATGATGATAATGATGGTGATGATGAGAACGTTGTCACAATCTGAGAGAGAGAGAGAGAGAGAGAGAGAGAGAGAGAGAGAGAGAGAGAGAGAGAGAGAGAGACGAAGGGGAGAGAGGGAGTGATGAAGGAGAGTAAGATGGATGGAGAGAGTTATGTAGAGCCAGGGAGAGAGATATGTAGAGAGAGAGAGGGGGAGAGAGACAGAAAGAAATAGAGCGAGGGAGAGAGGAAGGAAAGGAGAGAGGGAGGAGAAGAGAGAGGGAGAGTGAGAGAGAGGTATGTAGAGAGAGATAGACAGATAAAAAGAGAGAGGAGAAGGGGAGAGAGAGGGAGAGTGAGAGACAGAGGGACAGAGAAATGAGAGAAAGATACGGAGAGAGACAGATAGAAGGGAGATAGAGAGAACACATAGAGAAATAGGGAGAGAAGGAGAGTGAGAGAAAGACAATGAGAGACAGAAAGAGAGAGCGCGCGCGAGAGAGAGACAGAGAGAGACAGAGAGAGAGAGACAGAGAGAGAGACAGAGAGAGAGAGAGAGAGAGAGAGAGAGAAAGAGAGAGAAAGAGAGAGAGAGAGACCGAGATTGGAAATACTGGATATGTTTCAAGAACGTCACAAACTACGACCAACCAACCAGCTTATCAATAAGCCACGATGACAGATGGGTACGAAGTAACATGGTCGCCCCTCCGCACGCCCAGCACAGCACATAATGATGACGACATAAGTCACCCTGCTCCGCACTTTCTACCGCCGTGCCACAAGTTATTTCCTGCAGGCACAGAAACCCTCAAACCGCCGTTCTAATCTCACCTGTATCTCTACGCGTGCCATGCCACCCCAGCAATCGATCGCCGCCTCGATCAATAACCAAATTAACTACATCGCTGGCCCTTCCACTCTTCCACGGTACAGATCCTTCCACCGTGTTTGCCCGGCGCTCAACGTCCATTCGTTAATTAATTAGCTATTAATTAGCCACGATAGAGTCCTAACCCCAGGTGATGAATTGATGCAGCTGTCAAGAGAAAACAAATCTACAGCCTGTTCATTAGTAGTTTTGTCCCGTGCATAAAGAGTGCCTTTGAATGCCGCGATCTCGTTAGCATGGAGGTTGTTTCAGTGGTTGGTCGGAGCGGTTTCCCCCCTGGTGATGTCCGGGTGAAAAAACAATGGAAGTTAATCAGGGAATGGTGTTTTCTGTGTTAATGGACTGGTGGAGTCACCGATGGTGGCTTTTGTTGAAGACAAGTTGTCAATCATGGACACTAGCTGTTGTTGTTTGCATACATGGAAAGTGGCTTTTGAATTCAACCGCAGGCGGTGTTTGTTTTTTTACTTCAGAAAATAGATTTGGGTGGCTATTGTAATAGATAACGTATCGCAAACATCAAATGAGGTCAGCGCGGCCGAATAGATAAGAGATCTCGTTCTTAAACATCCGTTGTGCATTTGCAAAATGTGTCAAGAGACACTAGGAAAGTGGCTTTTTAAACAGACTGCATTTTTTTTACTCGCTTCGTGGCGAAAGGGCTGTGGACGCATTTCCTAATCCCACATACCACGTTCGAAACACAACTGCGGGATATTTGGCAACAGACCGCCTTGCATTGTTTTTCATAAAATGATATAACGTATATCAGACAGCAAGGGTTTACTGAACGTAAACTTGCGCAGGAAACACATCCCAAAATGCTGGGGTTGACTGCGACGTCCTGTAAAGTATTTGCAACTAGATTAACTAAAATAATTGTGTATCATTATTGTAATAGACGAGGGTGCGTAGTGACTAGATGTCCCCCCCCCACCCGGCTCGATGTTCACGGATTCAACCCCCCTCTCCACCCCCCCCCCCCCCCAATCTGCGTTGATGTTTAAAATGAACCTGGGCTCCAGGCTGGACCCAGGATAAAATAGGTCACAGGAAATATCTTGGGAAGTAAAAGCCTAAGATGTGATAGTGACCATACCATTCTCTGACTGACCATAGGTCTGTAGCCGGTGTGATACTGACCATACCATTCTCTGACTGACCATAGGTCTGTAGCCGGTGTGATACTGACCATACCATTCTCTGACTGACCATAGGTCTGTAGCCGGTGTGATACTGACCATACCATTCTCTGATTGACCATAGGTCTGTAGCCGGTGTGATAGTGACCATACCATTCTCTGACTGACCATAGGTCTGTAGCTGGTGTGATACTGACCATACCATTCTCTGACTGACCATAGGTCTGTAGCCGGTGTGATACTGACCATACCATTCTCTGACTGACCTAGGTCTGTAGCGGTTGTGATAGTGACCATACCATTCTCTGACTGACCATAGGTCTGTAGCCGGTGTGATACTGACCATACCATTCTCTGACTGACCATAGGTCTGTAGCCGGTGTGATACTGACCATACCATTCTCTGACTGACCATAGGTCTGTAGCTGGTGTGATACTGACCATACCATTCTCTGATTGACCATAGGTCTGTAGCCGGTGTGATACTGACCATACCATTCTCTGACTGACCATAGGTCTGTAGCCGGTGTGATACTGACCATACCATTCTCTGACTGACCATAGGTCTGTAGCTGGTGTGATACTGACCATACCATTCTCTGACTGACCATAGGTCTGTAGCTGCGTGGATCTAGCACTATATGCCTAAAGGAGAGTAAAAGGGTACTTTACTTTACTTTACTTTACTTTACTTTATTTTACTTTGTAATGCTTAATGTGCGAAACGTGTAACAAACTGCACATGGTGTATTTGGTAAACGATATGCTGAAACTGGTAAAGTGCTTCCACTTCGCCAGAGAGATCCCCAAAGTGCTTCCGTCAGCACTTCGGAAAGAGGCTGAGCCATATAGGATAAACCTGGTGCAATGAAGTCGACCCTCTCGACATTTAAGACTTTTGTATGTGTGTGGTAAATTGCTTCTTCTGCACTACAAGTGTGTAGAGTACGGAAGGCGGCTTGTGTAAATAATTACCAAGATAACATTAACAGGCGAAGCAGTATGTGCTTTCTTTTTAAAGCACAATCTCCAGTCAATCGTTTCAATGGTCAGCATGGTCGAATGGATAACAACGCTGGTTTGTAAACATCCGGTATGCTGATGCTGAGGTAGGGGGTTCAACCCCATACGCCGGACAGTTGGACGAAGATGTTGACTTCTCGTCCTTGACTTGGGGATGTAAATTACGAGGACTTCCGATATCGAAGTGGGTTCGCTTGATTGTGAGAGACACTGATAATAAAAGCGAATCCACACACAAATTTCAGTCCTGCGCCACTAGAATTAGCGTTTATGGACTACGCTTGAGTTCAAAATGAGCGAGCAAAAAAAAAATCTTTCGGCCACTTTCATCTCCACTTTCGGCCTTTGCAATAAAATGCTTTGCTTGTAACACTTCCGTGATCCTGGCAGGACGGGAACTGCAGAGACTGGCATTGTGGGATAATTTAAACATCAACAAAGTGCTACGTCGGCTTTCATTTGCTCCTTGCAGGACTTGCTCATTGGTTTCTCTGCCTGTCCGTGGTATTCTTTCGAGACATGGTCGAAACGAGAACACGGAGCTGACCCACGACTCTGGTGATCGTATGTGATGACGGCCAAGGTTTATCGGCATGGCGCGTGATGAATAACACCGTTTCTTATCCCGCGTCTCGTGCCTCTGCAGTATCATCAGCAAGTTGATTACTACAACAAGGACGACAATGAACAGAACTCCAGGAAACAAGCACATTCGCAAACATGTCCCACCAGGGCGAGCTTCCCACTACGTCGACACAGATGGAAATTCAATATCTGTATGCATATTTGATGAGCAGAAATGGAATCCTTCCAATTTGTTCAGGTGTGGATAAGGCGACAGAACGTGCCTGGGCGACTGGTTCAGTCGGTGGCCATCTTCTGTTTCTCTAGATAAATAAAGGCATACTTATTATAGTCCATGCCGTATGGCGTTGGTGATCATGTCTGACCACAGCCTCCTGTCTCCTGTACTGTTTGTCTACAGCCTTCTGTCTCCTGTACTGCCAATCTTCGTATAGTCCATGACGTATGTCGCTGGTGATCATGTCTGTCCACAGCCTCCTGTCTCGTGTACTGCCAATATTCTTATAGTCTATGCCGTATGGCGTTGGTGATCATGTCTGTCCACAGCCTCCTGTCTCCTGTACTGTTTGTCTACAGCCTTCTGTCTCCTGTACTGCCAATCTTCGTATAGTCCATGACGTATGTCGCTGGTGATCATGTCTGTCCACAGCCTCCTGTCTCCTGTACTGTTTGTCTACAGCCTTCTGTCTCCTGTACTGCCAATCTTCGTATAGTCCATGACGTATGTCGTTGGTGATCATGTCTGTCCACAGCCTTCTGTCTTGCGTAGTGCCAATCTTCTTATAGTCCATGCCGTGTGGCGTTGGTGATCATGTCTGTCCACAGCGTTCTGTCTCGTGTGCTGCCAATCTTCTTATAGTCCATACCGTGTGGTGTTTGTGATCATGTCTGTCCACAGCCTTCTGTCTTGCGTAGTGCCAATCTTCTTATAGTCCATGCCGTGTGGCGTTGGTGATCATGTCTGCCCACAGCCTTCTGACTCGTGTACTGCCAATCTTCTTATAGTCCATGATGTGGGGCGTTGGTGATCATGTCTGTCCACAGCGTTTTGTCTCGTGTGCTGCCGATCTTCTTATAGTCCATACCGTGTGGTGTTGGTGATCATGTCTGTCCACAACCTTCTGTTTTTGTGCTGCGTATCACTTCTACTGGAGACGTTCCTCCATGCTATGATGTCAAACTGTCCAGAATATACTTTCTCGGTCCTTCCCCCCCCCCCCCCCCCGCTCCACCCTTTCCGCCTATCTTTTCCTCCAGCCTACTTGTGGTGACGTCATAGGCAAACTGTATCTTTCCCCTTCACATGACATGCCCAGAGAATGTCAACTGTCATCTTCTGATGCGAGTCACCAGTTATCTTTGTGGATTATATTCTTTCTAAATGTCTTCATGAGTATTTCTCTCCGTCCACGATGCTCTCATTATCTTACAGAAAACCTTTACTCCACAGCTTCTACGTAATTCCTGACGTGTCTGCCTTTTGTCCATGATTCGCTCTCATACATCAGAACAGGCTCAATATGGCTCATAAGAATTCTTGTCCTCATCTGGATTTACAAAGATAAATTGCAGAGAATGTTCTTAACTTGTGAAATGCTGCTCTTGCTTGCCCTTGTCTATATATTAACTTCCTTAATATATCTTTCATCTGCTGTTGTGAAAGCACCAACTTACCTAAATAAAATGCACATGCATTAACTGGGAATTCTATGAAATACAAACAGTTAGGTATATCTATGGGAATTCTAGAAGACAATGGGAATGTCCCTGGATATAACGGACTGTACTAAGCGATAATTTATGTGACAGTAAAAGTACAGGATGTTAGTAGTGAGCAGCTACACGCTGCGGGATTTATTGAGGAGGGGATCTGAGCACTTATGGACTGAATGGTTCCATGTGCAGTGAAGTTGGCCAGTCGACAAACCAACCAACCAACCAACCAACCAGCCAGCCAGCCAACCAACCAACCAATCAACCAACTAACTGACTAACTGACTGACTGACTGACTGACTGACTGACTGACTGACTGACTGAATGACTGACTGACTAACTAACAGGATTCTTTTTAGATTATGTAGAGCATTTAGGTATATGGTGCAAATCATCATTGTGAGCTATTCGATGACTATTGGGTGTTGTATGTCGATCTTTGAACCATGTAACCCGGGGTGAAGGTTAATCCGCAGAACTCGGATGTGTCTGCCTAAAGGCGCATGTAAAGCAGCTCTGTTGTAAACAGGCACAGCGCAATTACGTCTGAAAAAAACATTCTGGGTGAACGCAGCAGCAGAAGAGGAAAAGCCACGTTACAACCTGGTCGATTCTTAAATAAATAACATAATACATGAATGGAAGTCACATGGGCGAAAAGAAAAGAGCACTCGTTCTTAAACGTCTGATGCTCTGATAACCAGGTGTATGGATTCCCCCTACACCTGTCAGTTTGACTTCAATGTTGACTTCTAGTCCTTGACTTGGAGTGTTGAATTACAAGTACATCAGAAGTCGGAGTGGGTTCACATGACAGCGAGAGACATTAGTAATAGACAATCTTGCCATAACGCGAAAATGAGTCTAGTGTGTGGAGAATTCTCGAGCTCAGATCGAACGAAAACAAAACAATTAATTCACAAATAAAAAGTCGCTTAAAAGTCGACAGGGTCGACTTCATTGCACCGGGTTTTATCTCATATGGCTCAGTCTCTTTCCGCAGCACGGAAAGCGTCGCACAAAGCACGAACTCCGTAGCTTTTAGCGACGGCCCACAGGAGTCTCCGAAACATTTAACTCGTAAACCGAAAGGCGCGGCCCGGAATCGAACCCACAACTTTCGGAGCACGAGTCAAACGGCTTGACCACTTCGCCACAAAGACTCCCGTATTCCGTATTCACAAATAAATGATGTCATTCATTCATTCATTCATTCATTCATTCATTCATTCATTCATTCATTCATTCATTCATTCATTCAGTAGCATGTCCTTTGCAGAACCTCGCTCCCATAAAAACCTTCCAGAAAACTTCTCGATCAGAAGCAAGATATCCCGCGTCCGATACACCCATCTGGAGATCATCCGCCACATCCTATACCCATCTTCTCTTTGGCTTTTCTCTTTCTCTCTTCCCAGGCATATACCCCTCCAATATTGTTCTCTCCAAACTCTCATGAAGTTTCAAGTGACCAAAATATATAAATTTTCTTTGTTTTATCGTCTTTAAAAGCCAATCCTCTTCAATATTCAGCTCTTGAAGTATAAATGATGTGTTGAATACAAATGTAACATTAATGTTACAAAGTTACTATTTGTGCTGATGAAAATAAATAAACCTGAAAACTTAATGAAAGGAAGTTAATAATAAATAAACACACAGGTATTGTTTGGCGCTCACAGAAGTAGGAGTGAGAATTAGAGACTAGAGGACACACTTTTTTTAAAATGTTGAATATCCCTTGCAGGACGTTGCAGTCAACACCAACATTTTCCAGCTGCTGTTGATGTACTAGGCAAGTTTTTACGTTCAGTAGTTTGCCATTGCTTTCTGAACGACGGGCTCCCATACCAGCATGTTATGACACAACACAACACGGTCTGCTGCACAAATCGGTCGCGGCTGAGTTTCGAACGCCTGGTACCCGGCTCATGAACCGCGTTCGCAAGCCTTTAGCCACGGAGACACGGAGGTCGCACTAGATAACATAAATAAATACACACGCATTGTTTGGCGCTCATAGAAGTAGGAGTGAGAATTAGAGACTAGAGGACTGCCCTAGACAACATAAATAATAATTATAGACTAGAGGACGCACTAGACAACATAAATAATTACACACCTATTGTTTGGTCTCTAATTCTGCCTCCTACTTCTATGAGCGCCAAACAATACGTGTATATTTATTTATGAACTATTTTAGAGGTCTCAAAGGGATCCACAAAATGATATTTCTGTGTGATGACAAGGAAAGTGAGCAAGCGGATGACATCGAGATCATATCTGAACGTCTTGGCTAAAGGTACAATTCCATTCCAGTCCATTTTTTGTCCATTACCTATACCCCGTTGAACCTCAAAAGAGAAGTTATAATTAGGGCGCATCCCAGCCTCAGATTAATAATCCTGCGACAGAATCAGCCAGATTTAGGAGATTAATATGAAAGGGGTTGTTGTCCATAGTGCACCGGACTGATTTTTGTGTGTGGATTAGCTTTATCTATTACCAGTGTCCCTCGCCATCAGGCGAACCCACTCTGACTTCTGAGATTCTTGTAATTTACGTCCCCATGTAAATGACGAGAAGTCCACATATCCTCCACAGGAGGAAGAGGAGAAGAAGCAACAGCAGCAGCAGCAGCAGCAGCAGCAGCAGCAGCAGCAGAAGAAGAAGAAGAAGAAGAAGAAGAAGAAGAAGAAGAAGAAGAAGAAGAAGAAGAAGAAGAAGAAGAAGAAGAAGAAGAAGAAGAAGAAGAAGAAGAAGAAAAAGAAGAACAAGAAGAAGGAGGAGGAGGAGGAGGAGAAGAAGAAGAAGAAGAAGAAGAAGAAGAAGAAGAAGAAGAAGAAGAAGAAGAAGAAGAAGAAGAAGAAGAAGAAGAAGAAGAAGAAGAAGAAGAAGAAGAACCTAAGATGCTATCTTGCAAGTACTACCTGGAGATGTAGGGATCTTATTTCACGGAAAGTTTGCTATGAACTCTACGGCTTGGTCATGCGGGGCTGGCGGCTCGCAAATAGGATTCCATCGTTCTACATGGCCGCGCAAAGTGAGGATATCCACCGACCGGACATGATGCCTCGTTCTAATGGTGTCTTAATACCATCTCATTGCCTCATTCTTCTGATGCTTGCTATTTTCAGCATACTGTGATTGCTTAAGTGAAGTAATTACCCGAAATGGGGATGAATGGCTAAGATATTACAATGTCCGCCCCCGACTGGACAGGTCTGGTTCATTTCATAGAGTAGACTGTGGATTTTTTTTTTTTTTAAATGAGAAAAGGGTGTTAGCGCGTCAGTGATCCTTGGGTAGTGAATCGGATGTCAAGCCTTCTCCAACCAGGTCCACGAACTTGGAGGTCATTCGAGCACGTTGCGTACATTATAATTCCTTCGTCTGTTGGGGATGAAAGAAAGCAGGCCGAACGGGTCTCGGCTACATTTCAAAACTGAGAAACCTCCCCACAATTTAACATTTATTGGACTCGTGAAGGAAAAAGTAAAAGGCCCTTTTACAAGCCTTATGTATGCAGGGAATATGGTGCTAGACCCATGTTGTCATAGAACAATCGGTGCTGAGTGGGTAAGGTGGCCGGTGTCACGCCGGCCGTCTCTACTACCCACGACTATCTTAGTACCAAGGTTAGATTGAATGTCTTGTCCAAGGTTAGATTGAATGTCTTGTCCAAGGTTAGATTGAATGTCTTGTCCAAGGTTAGATTGAATGTCTTGTCCAATGTGGGCTGCGCTCACCAAACCCGATATCCCACATCCGCCAGCAGCCATGACGGTGGGGCCCAATCGAGAGGGTTCAACCCCTACATCGGTCAATTTAACTTAAATTGTTGACTTCTCGTCCTTGTCCAGGAGCGTAAATCACAAGTACCTCAGAAGTCGGATGAGTTCACCTGAAGGCGAGGGACACTGGTAGTAGAGAAAGCTAATCCACACGGAAAAATCAGTCCAGGACACTAGAAGTAAAAGCACGTGTATGGACTACGCTTGAGCTCAAAGCATGCGAACGCATACAAAAGTAGATGTGGAGAAACATAACAAACCGCATGTTTCATTGGCATCACAACGTAGCAGAGGGAAACGCTAAATAAGATTATAAAGCAGTTCCACCCAGGATTAAAATGAAAAGACAAAGGAAAATCGAATGATTCCCCTGGGGCGGAAGTGAAGAAACTGGCCAGAATTTTAAATCTCGGGCTAAAATAGGAAAGCTAAACATGGCGGCACGGCTTCCTAACACACTGGGGTAGAATAGAAAGCAATATGACGAATAGACGATAAAGGAATGTTTAGTATGGCGGCAGAAATATGAGCGAGACAGATTCAAGATGTCTGCCGGCCAAGGGCATGCACGTGTCGACGCTGATGGCGTCATCAAATCAGTTTCCTTGGACAATAACTCTCAAAGCGAAATCGTAGATGCTGATAACATCCGATTCTTTTATGAAAGGCGGGGAAATATTTATTAAAGACACTTGTGCAAAACATGGCGTCTGAATTTATTGTGTATCTCGCTTTCGATGTTTTAGTTGTCCATCGCTGTGATATTCAACCTAGGCTACTTGTAATCTTAGATATTGTTGTTGTTGATGTTGTTACTTTTCGTCATGTCAGAGGTCCTTTGCAGACCGACGTTCTCATCACGACGCTCCAATTAAGCCGCTCTCAAAACAGCGCTCTCATCACGTCACTCTTATCAAGTCACCCTCATCACGGCCCTCTCATCAAGCCTCTCTCATCACGTCACTCTCATTAAGCAGCTCTCATCACGTCACTCATCAAGAGGCTCCCATCATGTCACTCTTATCACGGACGCTCTCATCACGGCACTCTCATCACGGCGCACTCATCACGGCGCTATCATCACGGCACTTTCATCAAGCCTCTCTCATCACGTCACTCTCATTAAGCACAATGATGGTCTCTCATTAAGCACAATGACTTGGTCTCTCATCACGGCACTCTCACCAAGCCTCTCTCATCACGTCACTCTCAATAAGCCTCTCTCATCACGTCACTCTCATCAAGCCTCTCTAATCACGACACTCTCATTAAGCCTCTCTCATCACGGCACTCTCACCAAGCCTCTCTCATCACGGCACTCTCTTTAAACCGCTCTCATCAAGGCGCTCTCATCAAGCCTCTCTCATCGCATCGCTCTCATCACGGCACTCTCATCACGGCGCTCTCATCACGGCGCTCTCATCACGGCGCTATCATCACGGCACTCTTATCAAGCCTCTCTCATCACGTCACTCTCATTAAGCCTCTCTGATCACGGCAGTCTCACCAAGCCTCTCTCATCACGTCACTCTCATTAAGCCTCTCTCATCACGTCACTCTCATTAAGCCGCTCTCATCACGGCACTCTCATCACGACACTCTCACCAAGCCTCTCTCATCACGGCACTCTCATTAAGCCGCTCTCATCACGGCGCTCTCATCAAGCCTCTCTCATCACAGCACTCTCACCAAGCCTCTCTCATCACGTCACTCTAATTAAGCCTCTCTAATCACGGCACTCTCATCAAGCCTCTCTCATCACGGCACTCTCACCAAGCCTCTCTCATCACGGCACTCTCATTAAGCCGCTATCATCACGGCGCTCTCATCAAGCCTCTCTCATCACGGCACTCTCATTAAGCCGCTCTCATCACGGCGCTCTCATCACGTCACTCTCATCACGGCGCTCTCATCACGCCGCTCTCATCACGTCACTCTCATCAAGCCGCTCCCTTCAAGGCGCTCCCATCAACCCGCTCTCATCACGTCACTCCCATCACGGCGCTCTCATCACGTCGCTCTCATCACGTCACTCTCATCAAGCCACTCCCATCACGGCGCTCCCATCAAGCCATTCTCATCATCTTGATCTGTCCCCATTTCTCCCTCCTCATACCCCCTCATGTTCAACATGTCTGCAATAACCCCGTGTTCATCTTCGTCCTGGTAAACTCCTGCTCCTTCGTCCAGTCCGTTCTTCCCAATTTGATGGTGCTAACCAAGCTTTACTGGGTAAGTTAGTCTTGATTTCAACTTCACGTCGACGATTCATTCATAAGTACTCTGTTCCTGTGCCAGCGAAAACCACTCAAAAACGCTCTACGCTGTCTCGTGTTAAAAGTGAAATATACAGCAGTCTCGAGAAAAGCAACAGCAAGCAAACGCATGCATACATAAGGCCGCTGCCAGAATGCCAACACAACAGTCTGCCACTAGAATTGTACAGAAATATCAATTGAGGAACCCTTTGAGGCCACTAAGACAGTTAAGAAATAAACACACATGAATTGTTTGACCCTCATAGAATCAGGACCGTGCGGTAGATTTTCTCAGTATGATGCAAGTCTTCTAAATGCCGCCCGTAACATGTTTTTTTTTTTTCTTTAAAAATGTCGCCCTCTTATGATAGCCCCTTACGGTGCCGCCTGATGAGGCCGCCTCACGGTATCATAGCACGGCACAGCCCTGAATAGAAGAAAGAAATATAAATAGAGGACGCACTGACTGGCATTTTACCGTCTTACCGTCGATAGTTTGTAAGGTGGAGTTATACCTCTCCATAGCGCAAAACCCGGGCTGAAGTTGTAGAGACCACGTGTTGCCCATGCAGCATGGTCTCTCTCTCTCGGTCTGCCTAGTTTACTCCAGAGGAAAGGTAACATCAATACGCATAGGAGCAAGACAAGTTGCAGAAGCCGCCGGATCAGCAAAGCAATGCTTTAACTGTCCACCGGAAGGAGCTTCGATCCTAAACCAGTTACCAACCAAGGCTTAGGGTCTAGTCTACCCTGCTATGAAATTTAGTCTTTAGGTTGTACTACGATAAGGCTTGTATCCTCCCAATTGCGCTCCTCTGCCCGAAACCATTGACACATGTGGGGTGTCGGGTTTTGGTGAGCGCCGTCCAAACTTCGGCGCTAACAGAAAGCAGGTAATACCGTCTACTGTCAAACGGTGAGCTCAGTCATATCTGACTAAGACCTGCCTTTAATGGCACACAACATGATACAGTTAAAAAAAGAAAAGACCCTAAAACAGGGGAAGATAACAACAAGAGATGGGAGAAAAGCAGTCTTACAGAATGTACAGCCAGGGCTAGAAACAGTGTTGGAGATCCAGTACAGCCAACCTTCAATGTGGAGACGGCACCTGACTGATTTGTTGAAAGACTCTTTTAACTCGCTTTAAGGAGCTTTGAGAAAATGGTACTTGACCCCTATATTTTATAGAATAATCGGAACTCGGTGTGAGATACGGTCAGAGTCACGCCGCCCCTCTTTACTCCCCAAGAATTCCTGGGTACTCATTTTAGGATAATCCGACCTGTGAGCCCAGGACAGTTGAAAGATTCGAATCCGATCCGATGAGGATCGAAGCCATACCCACCAGGCGGCAGGTGAGCGTCCAGCTACTACGCTGCAGCTACTGCACGTAATAGCTGGCATTAAACTTGACATATCGTCTTTTTTTTTGGGGGGGGGGGGACGGGGGGGGGGGTCAACTGAATAGATACAATCACGAATCTACTAACAGGACAGGGGCCACGAAATAGCGGCAGACCTACAGACACACAGAGAAGAGAAATGCAGACAGAGATGTTTAATATTGGGAGGACATGGAGGGGGCTGCTGTAGATAGCTGAGGATAGGACGGCTGGGCATGGTTTGTTTGAGGTCCTATGTCCCAGTGTGCTGCGAAGAAGAAGAAGAAGAAGAAGAAGAAGAAGAAGAAGAAGAAGAAGAAGAAGAAGAAGAAGAAGAAGAAGAAGAAGAAGAAGAAGAAGAAGAATGAGAGGACTGATTGATTGATTGATTTAGGAACCGACATCACAGCAGTCGGGGCATTCCCATAAGCGCCCCGTCCCCATCCTCAGCAGCCAGCGAAGAGTTCCAACATCAATGGTTCCAGTAGCAATCTGATTATATGTCCGTCTCGCCTTTTTTCTGAGCGTCGAGCGTCGGCCAGATCCCCTCGTCACCCCTCGCTGCCTCATTCTTGCCAGACTATGGTGATCCATCTGGTCACTGCTGTACTGTCAGCATGTTGTACTGCAGGGCTCAACGTATTAAGTTAACCAGATTACTGATGTCGTCACTGGTTTGTTTGGTGCTCAACTATCTACCGGCGAGAGTTATGTTTCCATTGTGTAGTGACTTTATCTATGTAGTATTTGATACATATTGTATGATATTGAGGAGCGCCTGGCCAAGTGGATAGAACGCCGGACTCTCATTCGGGAGACCCGGGTTCGATCCCCGGTAAGGTGCGGGATTTTTTTTCTGTCGGAGGCAAAAAGAAAATCCTAACCTGCACAGTTCGCGGCGACTGCACTAGCCAGGCGGCCTTTATTCCTCAGGCTCAAAGACCCCTCTGCCATACACCGCAAGGTACTATATTAGCAGTAAATGACAGTTTTTTTTTTGGGTATGATATTTGTTTTGTTCCCCGTATACATGTATATACTGTGTTCGCCAGGAAAGAGGCGCTGGAACCTCTTGCCACCGGGTAGATTGGGTCCGTTAGCTATTACAACGGCCAATCTAGGAGATGGAAAACTCCGATTATAAACCCCTACGTTTAAGGTGGACCGACGTGCCGTGGACTGAATGGCCACGAGTAAGCTGGTCGTGAACGTGGAACGTCTAGTATGCGGGCGGGGCGGCGCCAGGCGTATGTACTCCTGAGGGACATCCCCTGCCCCTTCCCTAGTAAGCAGGCAATTTTAGGGTCACCGGTTATTTCCTGCAATATCCAAATTTTGCTTATGGATTTAACTAAACACAGGCATCGTCGCCGGAACTACGGAGCACTTGCTCTGCACTTGATACATCTTTCAGAGGCTAGCGAAGAGAGAGTGGGGAGGTGAAGGCGAGGAAATGATGTGAGGAGGAGGAGGAGGAGGAGTAGAAGAAGAAGAAGAAGAAGAAGAAGAAGAAGAAGAAGAAGAAGAAGAAGAAGAAGAAGAAGAAGAAGAAGAAGAAGAAGAAGAAGATTACGGTGGTGTTCGCATACTTGGTCTAGATTCAATAGCTACAATACATTTCGACATGGAACACAAATGCACAATGTGAGGACCAAATTGAAGCTCCCAAAATGTAATTATGTCAACGAATGTTCGGAATGTCCCTACAAATGAAGACAACACCCAGAGATGAATGTCTGTCGTCGGTCCTTCTGTCTGTGTGTTAGTTCACACTTCCGTCCGTCTGTCTGTCTATGCACGACCGATCATCAGTCTGCTTGTCTGTCTATATGCTTTCTTGTCTACACGTCTTCCTTCTCCACGTCTACATGTCTGTCTATCAACCTATTAATATGTCTGTCCGACAATTCGCGTAGAAGTCTGTATATCCGCCTGTTAATCTGTCTGTTAGTCCGTCTGTAAATCTGCCCGGCTGTCTGTTCGCCTATTTATGTGTCTGTCAATTTCTTTGCTTGTCCGTCTGTAAAGCTGCCTGGCTGTCTGTTCGTCTGTTAATATGTCTGTCTGTCTTCCGGCTCTTACGGACGCAGTTTAGTAATCCCGCATACCGCGTTCGAAACACTGCTGCGGGCGATGTGGCAGCAGACCGCTTTGCGTTGGTTTTCATACAATGGTATAAGTGCCGGTCATGCAGAAATCAATGGCAAACTAATGAACGCAAACTTGCAACAAGAAGAAAAATCACAAGCAGCCAAACAATGCTGGGGTTGACTGCGACGTCCTGTAAAGCATATGCAACTAGTTAACTATATGTTTGCCCATCTGTCTGTGAATCTGCCTGACTGTCCGTGCCCCGTCTATGCAATGTCGATCTCGTCTTATTATCACCAATGTAACTATAGGGTGTATTTTAATGACTGCAATTTTTGAAAATATTGCCGTTCCAAGTGTTGTATTTACCTACTGTGGAATTCATGCAACACAGTGCAACATAATAAGTAAATACAATACTCGGAAAGGCAATATTTCAAAAAAGTGCAAAGTGATTAAAAATGCACCCTAAATTATCAAAGTTGTACTTTTTTGAATTATTTTTGCGCCGCTGGTATTGTTTCTTCAAAAAAAGCGGGCGTATTTTAATGACTGTGCAGTGTTTTAAAATATTGCCGGTCCAAGTTTTTTTTATTCACCCTCTGTAAAGTTCATGCAACATAAGAGGTAAATACAAAACTTGGACCGGCAATATTTTCAAAAACTGCACAGTCATTAAAAATACACCCTGTATCATCACACTACATTTTAAAAATGAGGTCAGCACAGCTGAACGAATAAGAAAGCTCGCTCATAAACTTCCGGTGTGCTGATGTCAAGGTAACGGGTTCAATCCCTAGACCTGTCACTTGGACTTAATGTTGAATTCTCGTCATTGACTTGGGGACGTAAATTACAAGTACCTCAGAAGTCATAGTGGGTTCGCCTGATGGCGAGGTACTCTTGTAAAAGGGCAAGCTAATCCACATGCAAAATTAAGTCCAGTTCAAAGCTAGCGAACAAAAACACAATCAAAACAGTGTGTTCCCTCAGTGAATTTAAACACAGAGGGAGTCTCCGTGGCCGAGTGGTCAAACCGTCTGCCTCGCGCTCCAAAGGTTGTGGGTTCGATTCCGGGCTATGTCTTCCGGTTCACGAGTGCATCTTTCTCGGAGACTCCTGGGGGTCGTCGCTGGAGCTACGGAGTTCGTGCTTTGTGTGACATCTTTGGCAGACCGCCCTGCGGAAAGAGATCCGAGCCATGTTGGATTAAACCCGGTGCAATAAAGTCGCTCCTCTCGACCTTTTTACGGGCTCCGAAGGTTGTGCGTTTGATTCCAGGCCGTGTCCTTCGTCTATGAAAACTCCTGGGGGTCGTCGCTGGAGCTACAGAGTTCGTGCTTTGTGCGACGCTTTCGGCAGTTCGCTGAGGAAAAAGACTTAGCCATATGGGATAAAAACCTGGTGCAATGAAGTCGACCCTGTCGACTTTTAAGCGACGATTCTTTTTTACACAGAAGCCACAAACATTTATTTGTGGCATATCCTTTACAGGACGTTGCAGTCAACATCAGCATTGTTCAGCTGCTGTTAATGTACTATGCAAGATTACGCTCAGTAGTTTGCCATTGATTTCTGAGCGACCGGCTCACATACCCCGTAAGTTACCAACGCGGCGAGAAAAGCTACCGATTCTCGTGCAGGTTACGTTACTCAAGAGAATATACGGGATTACGGAGAAAGACGTTAAACACTAGACCAGGGAGACCGGCCACAAACAATATATTGCACAGTTTAATGCCTGCCACATTTTGCTGCATCTCTTCAGGTGCATCCTGTAGAGTTATATATCATTTGAAGTGAATAAATGAATCACACTTCACATGAAACAATTAAACCACGCAGTCACATATACTGTTCGAATGTGGAACATTGTTATCGCCCCGATAATTCCAAATTTAACGCGAACTCTGACTGTTTGCGTAAAACCGGCAAACCAAATATAATAATTGTATTTACCCCACTTTCAGCAGCACTGCGATGATCACTGCCGTCATCTGTATCATTTTCAAGATCGTCATCATCAGCATCAAACCATATTCTTCACCATCTTCATCGGCATTATCATTGCCGTCATCATTAGTCGTCATCATCACCTCTTTCTTTCCAACAATTACAACACTACAACCTCCCGTTATCAACATGAACAAGCATTCTGTCTGTCTATCTATCTGCCTGTCTCACCTCTCTCAAGTAGTCAGTCTGCCTGTCCCATCGTCGCACTGTCTGTCTGTCTGTCTGCCTGTCTGTCTGTCTGTCTGTCTGTCTCCTGCCTCAACTCAGATAAGTCTGTATGTTTCACCATCTGTCTATCTGTTTCACTGTCTCTCGTTCTGTCTGTCTGTCTTTTTGTCTGTCTCACCGTCTCTCAGTCTCACCGTCTCTCAGTCTGTCTCTCAGTCTGTCTGTATGTCTGCCTCATTGTCTCTGGGTCTATCTGTCTGTCTGCCTGCCTCGCAGTCTCTCAGTGTGTGTGTGTGTGTGTGTGTGTGTGTGTGTGTTTATCTGCATCACCGTATGTCAGAGAGCAGGTCTGTCTGTATACCTGGCTGTCTGCCTCAGTACAGACTACATTCCCCCATAACAAAACATAAACAAAAAAGACAATAATAATGGTAAATTATCCCAAAAGACAACTAGCCAACAAACATTCCCATATGTATGTCACGTTACACCTTCCTTAGGTATTTATAATGCCGATGTTAAACATTGCCTCAGTGAGTCATGTGTTATTGATTATTTTTCATGCGTTTTAATGCTTATTGTTCCTTTGTTGTCACAGATTAGCTTCATAAGTGATGTTGAATGAAAGAATGTATGAGAGGAAATAGAAAAGAAGGGCAGAATGTCAGACGCGTCTGCGTGCCCAATTCTTAACTCTTTGAAAATTAAGATTGTTCATTCGTTCGTTGTTCTGTCTGTCTGTCTGTCTGTCTGTCTGTCTGTCAGACTGTCTGTCTGTCCCGCCTGCCCCACCGTCACCCAGTGTGTGTGTGTGTGTGTGTGTCTGTCTGTCTAGTCTGTCTGCCTCACCGTCTGTCAGAGTGCAGATCTGTCTGTATATCTGGCTGCTTGCTTGACTATTTGCTTGCCTGTCTACCTGTCTGTTTGTTTGTCTGCCTGTCTACATGTTTGTCTATTTCTCCCACAGTCTGTAAGTGTACCTGCCTGTCTGATGGCAGGATTGTCTGACTGTCTTTATGTCTGTGGTATATCTTTTCGAGTGGCTATTTATTTCTCTGTCTATCTGTCTCTGAGTCTTTTTTGTCTGTCTTTTTATAGACCTGTTCATCTCTATCGTTGTATGTCTGCCTGTCTTTCATTATGTACTATCTCTTTCTTCCTCCGGTTCTCAGTTACATCCCTCAATCTCTCTTCTTCACACTCTCTCTCTCTCTCTCTCTCTTTCTCTCTCTCTCTCTCTCTCTCTCTCTCTCTCTCTCTCGCTCTCTGTTACTCTCCCTATGTAGATAAAGACAAATCATACATCAATTAATACTTAAGAACAGAAACAAAGAAGAAGAAAAAACAATTACAGAATATAATAAAAGGATAAAGCCTCTTGTCAATCATCCGTGACAGAAGATGCTTTCTGTATCTCCTAACCACCCATCCTTTAGCCCGTTTCGCAACCTCGCAACCATCCCTCCCCTAACCCTTTTCTCAACCACTCCTCTTTGCCCCTCTATGTTCCTCCTTCCCTCGGGAAGCGACAAGAACAACAAAACAAGAAAGCAGCTTTAATAACCACAGATGAGAAACAAGGAATAGAATTGCCATCCCAGGGACGATAATGTTAAATTAACCAGGTTTGCGATTGGAAACAGCACCAGGAGGTGACGTCATGACCTATTTCCAGGGGGAGTTATGCTAATTAGGTTACAGGTACGCGCTCGGACATTTAATGCGGTCTAAAATATGATTTCAATTTGAAATTAGTGGTCGTCCTCGTTGTCGTCCTCTCAGTCGGGCAGGCGTGGAGGAGACGCAGACTAGGGCATGGTGTTAATTTATGGGAGATGGGAGGTGGGGGATTTCTCTTGATGAGGATGCAAGACAAATCTGTATTATGGAGTGGGGGAAAGACAGAGAGAAGAGGAGGAGAGAGAGAGAGGGAGATAACAGAGAGTAAGATGAAGAGAGAGAGTGACTGAGAAACAGAGAGAGGGAGAGTAGGAAGGATAGAGAGACATAGAGGGAGGGAGAGAGAGGGAGCGAGAGAGAGAGAGAGAGAGAGAGCGCGCGCACGCGCGCGCGCGCACGAGAGAGAGAGAGAGAGAGAGAGAGAGAGAGAGAGAGAGAGAGAGAGAGAGTAGGAAGAAAGTAATAGTTCTAATAAAGCGTTATTGTATTTTAGTAAAGCGTGGTTGTTTTCTAGTAAAGTGCTATTGTGCTCTAGAAGATCGCAATGTTCCAGTAAAGCGTGATTGTGTTCTAGCAAAGGGTGATTTTGTTCTAATAAACCGTGATTGTGTTCTAGTAAACCGTGATTGTGTTCTAGTAAACCGTGATTGTGTTCTAGTAAAGTGCGATTGTGTTCTATTAGATGGTAGTGTTCTAGTAAAGCGTGATTGTGTTCTAGTAAAGCGTGATTGTGTTCTAGTAAAGTGCAACTGTGTTCTATTAGATGGTAGTGTTCTAATAAAGCGTGATTGTGTTCTAGTAAAGCGTGATTGTGTTCTAGTAAAGTGCAACTGTGTTCTATTAGATGGTGGTGTTCTAGTAAAGCGTGATTGTGTTCTAGTAAAGTGTGATTATGTTCTAGTAAAGCATAAATATGTTCTAGTAAAGCGTGGTTGTGTTCTAGTAAAGTGTGGTTGTGTTCCGGTAAAGTGTGATTGTGTTCTAGTAAAGCGTGATTGTGTTCTAGTAAAGCGTGATTATGTTCTAGTAAAGCGTGATTGTGTTCTATTAAAGTGTGATTGTGTTCTAGTAAAGTGTGATTGTGTTCTAGTAAACTGTGATTATGTTCTAGTAAAGTGTGATTATGTTCTAGTAAAGTGTGATTGTGTTCTAGTAAAGCATGATTGTGTTCTATTAAAGTGTGATTGTGTTCTAGTAAAGCATGATTGTGTTCTAGTAAAGCGTAATTGTGTTGCAGTAAAGTGTGATTGTGTTCTAATAAAGCGTGATTGTGTTCCAGTAAAGTGTGATTGTGTTCTAGTAAAGCGTGAATGTGTCCTAGTAAAGCATGATTGTGTTCTAGTAAATCGTGATTGTGTTCTAGTAAAGCATGAATGTGTTCTTGTAAAGCGTGATTGTGTTCTAGTAAAGTGTGATTGTGTTCTAGTAAAGTGTGATTGTGTTCTAGTAAAGCGTGTTTGTATTCAGGTAAAGCGTGATTGTGTTCTAGTAAATGGTAGTGTTCTAGTAAAGCGTGATTGCACTCTAGTAAAGCGCGACTGTGTTCTAGTAAATTGTGATTGTGTTCTAGTAGAGCGTGGTGTTCTAGTAAAACGTGATTGTGTTCTAGTACAGCCGACCAATTCTCCTTCTAACTCTCGTTTACTTACCTAAGCAGGTGTATACTTTTGCACCTGGTCACGTGAGGTTTCACCAAGGGAGATGGGATTATCAGGTCTGCACGAGTTATGTCGGGCGTTTAGCGCCAGTTCACTTCTCCATTTGGTTAGGCATAATGTTAACCCAGCTGAGATTTGAACACAGTGTCTCTGTATTGATAGGCTAATACGACAACCGCTACACTAACAACTCCTTCCTATTTACCTGATCACTTCAGTTGGTTTCCCTACAATGGTATGCGTGTCGGTCGCTCAGAAAGTAATGGCAAACTACTGAACGTAAACTGGAATCACAAACAGCCCCCGAAAATGCCGGACTTGACTGCTACGTCATGTAAAGGATATGCAACTAACTTAACTTAAAGATTATGTTACTAGCTCGCACGTCTTGTATCAGAGGCAGTCAATAGTCATCAATGTTTAAACGTTGCCACCGAAAACCCTTACCGGATATGAATAGCCAACAACGAACAAGCAACCAATCACAGGGTCGGCGAAAAGCCGAACTCATTAACAGAAGAAAAGGGGCCTAAGGGCGAATATTCCAGGCCAGAGCCTACAATGATTCTCTTATCACTGACCATCTTTCCCCCCATATCCTTCTAAGAATGCGTTTTCTGATGTCTTTTCTTTGGCTCGCTACTATGTGTGATGCCGTTTGATTCTTTCTTTGTTCTGCCTGCTACACGCTTATTTCCCTTTCAAAAATATTTTTGTTTGAAATAGAAAGAACAAGATTTGTCCCTCGGTGTGTTTATTCCCTCGCTCCCTCCTCGTTCTTCTGCTGGAGTGTGTGTGCGCGTGTGCGCGTGGTTATAAATACGATTGATGGGATGAAAAGGAAATGAAGAAAGATGTTCACGGAACAGCGGGACTTGAGTTGTGAATCACCCTGTTTTTGGAAGGCTGAAGGAATGGGGCATATTTGTTTTTGTTTTGAAGTGTTTCTGAGAAAATGAGAGTGAGTAAAGGGGAGGGGAAGGGATGACGAGGGGTGGAGAGAGAGAGAGAGAGAGAGAGAGAGAGAGAGAGAGAGAGAGAGAGAGAGAGAGAGAGAGAGAGAGAGAGAAAGAGAGAGAGAACGAATTTTATTTTCAAAGGTTCACAAATTGAGAGCCCGCGAAAGGACGAAGTCGAGAGAGGAGGAGAGGGAGAGGGGGAGGGGGAAGGGGATAGAGACATATATATATATATATATATATATATATATATATATATATATATATATATATATATATATATATATATATATATATATATATATATATATATATATATATATATATGAGTGAGGGAGAGAGGGGAGAGAGAGAGAGAGAGAGAGAGAGAGAGTGTGTGTGTGGGTATGTGTGTGTGTGTGTGAGAGAGAGAGAGAGAGAGAGAGAGACAGAGCGCCAGGGAGCGAATTAGAGCGAGAGAGAGATATAGAAAGGTTTTCAAGGTGTCTCAAGTTTTTTTAATTAAAATAACATGATCTATCATATCAAATGCTTTCCTGAAATCAATAAACACAGTTCCACATAGACTGTTATTTATATTCTGGAGCCAATTTTCTATCATGTTTGTTAAGACCGTATGGCAAGAATATTTTGGTCGAAATCCTGATTGACTGTCATCAATAAGCTTGTTGCGAACTAAATACACTAATGTTATTTTACGGATGTGCTTTTCTAGTTGTTTAGATAGTGATGATAGTAAGGAAATGGGTCTGTAATTGTTCGGGAGACCATTGTCCAATGAACCAGATTTAAGAAGAGGGTACGATTTTAAGAGCTGATGGAAAGTGGCCTTTGTTGAGACACTGATTATATACATAGGTTAGTGATATACAGATCACTGGCGCAGCACAACGGAGATTCCGATTGTTGAATCCATCTAACCCAGATGAGGTTGTGTTTTTTTAGGTTACTGAGGTAAGTGGATACTTCAGTGATTGTCATTAGCGATATGTCAGAAAGAATATCCTGGGAGCATCTATTCTCGCAAAACGATGACAGTAAAGATAAGTTGCAAGGAAAACCTGGTATTTAAGCCTTCAACTGGTCTGTGTCAGTTTAAAAACAAAAATTACTGAATTGGCCGCATGTAATATGATTTGATGGCAAAGAATTTGGGAATTTATACTTGTTTGTCAAGAGAGAGAGAGAGAGAGAGAGAGAGAGAGAGAGAGAGAGAGAGAGAGAGAGAGAGAGAGAGAGAGAGAGAGAGAGAGAGAGAGAGAGAGAGTGAATGAGAGAGAGTTTATCAGTAATGGGACACGGAGCACCTGTCTGTCTGTCTGTCTGTCTGTCTGTCTGTCTGTCTGTCTGTCTGTCTGTCTGTCTGTCTGTCTGTCTGTCTGTCTGCCTGTCTGTAGTAGGAGAAAACAATAGAAAGAGAGGCAGAGTGACAGAGAAGAAGATGATATAAAAGGTATAAAGCAGGGATGGAACGCTGACACATCATCATCATCATCATCATCATCATCATCATCATCATCATCATCATCATCATCATCATCATCATCATCATCATCATGTCTCATACCAACTGACGTAGGCATTCATGTCTGTCCACAGATCTCAGTCCCAAGTGTTTCTGGATTAACTCTGCTGATAGAGACCATCACGGACGAATGGATAAGAGCGCTCGCTCATAAAGATCCGGTGTGCTGATGCTGTGGTAGCGGATTCAACCCCTACACCAGTCAGTTGGACTAAAATGTTGATTTCTCGTAGTTGGTTTGGGGACGCAAATTACAAATATGTCTAAAGTCGGAGTGGGTTCGCCTGGTGGCGAGGGACACTGGTAAAAGGGAAAGCTAATCTACCTGCAAAGATCAGTCCAGGGGGTGACTAGGGAGTGACCAGAGGGTGACGAGCGAGTGACCAGGGGTGACGATGGATTGACCAGGAGGTGGCCATGATGTGACCAGCGAGTGACCAGGGAATGACCAGGGGTGACCAGCGAGTGACCAGGGGTGACTAGTGAGTGACCAGGGGTGACCAGGGAATGACCAGGGGTGACCAGTGAATGACCAGGCGTGACCAGCGAGTGACCAGGGGTGACCAACGAGTGACCAGGGGTGATCAGGGCATGACCAGGGGTGACAGTGAATGACCAGGACCAGGGAGTGATCAGCACATGTATGGACTACGCTAGAGTTCAAAGCGAGCGAACTTTTAAAAAAAAAAAAGCTCTGCTGATGATATCCACCATCTCAGTCCATCCAGCACCATACATATGCTACTTTTAACACTTGCGATTAGAATTTTAACAGGGCTTAGGACGAGGAACTGACTAGTAGTGGTGTTTATGATAGAGCTATTATTGTTTACGCTAATTTTCGCAGGGGGGGGGGGGCAATATGTGTACTAGGTCAAACTACATCACATTCTGCCTCTACTTCTTTTCCCACTGATCGTTCCAGTTGTCGCGATGTTCTCAGATGCTTCTCTTCTCATTACGTAACCAGGGAATAATCTGTGTCTCTTTCTTAAAGATGTATAGATTTATAGATGCATACATGTATAGCAATATAGATGTATAGATAAATAGGTGTATAGATGTATAGATGTATAAACATATATGTATAGATGTATAGACATATAGATGTATAGAAGATATAGACATATGGATGTATAGATGTATAGTTAGTTGCATATCGTTTACAGAACGTATCAGTCAACCCCAACACCTTTTGACTCTTCGTGATTCCTGGGAAAGCCTACGTTAAGTAGTTTGCCATTGCTTTCTGAACGACCAGAACCTATATCTTTTCTTTAAAAAAACAACGAACATAAGGTTGCTGCCACATCCCCCACAGGCGTGTTTCGAACGCGGTATGCGGGATTGCGAACCGCGTCCGCAAAACACTTCGACAAGGAGCCGACTATAGATGTATAGATATATAGATGAATAGATGTGTGTGTGTGTATATATATATATATATATATATATATATATATATATATATATATATATATATATATATATATATATATATATATATATGTGTGTGTGTGTGTGTGTGTGTGTGTGTGGGTGTGTGTGTGTGTAGACATATAACAGGTAGACTGAAAGCAAGAAAGACATAGAATCAGTACTTAGACCAGGGTGTGAATGAGAGGAAGAACGATATAGAGTCAGTAATTAGACCAGGGTATGAATGAGAGGAAGAACGATATAGAGTCAGTAATTAGACCAGGGTGTGAATGAGAGGAAGAACGACATATAGTCAGTAATTAGACCAGGGTATGAATGAGAGGAAGAACGATATAGAGTCAGTAATTAGACCAGGGTGTGAATGAGAGGAAGAACGACATATAGTCAGTAATTAGACCAGGGTATGAATGAGAGGAAGAACGACATATAGTCAGTAATTAGACCAGGGTATGAATGAGAGGAAGAACGATATAGAGTCAGTAATTAGACCAGGGTGTGAATGAGAGGAAGAACGATATAGAGTCAGTACTTAGACCAGGGTGTGAATGAGAGGAAGAACGACATAGAGTCAGTACTTAGACCAGGGTATGAATGAGAGGAAGAACGATATAGAGTCAGTACTTAGACCAGGGTGTGAATGAGAGGAAGAACGATATAGAGTCAGTACTTAGACCAGGGTGTGAATGAGAGGAAGAACGATATAGAGTCAGTACTTAGACCAGGGTGTGAATGAGAGGAAGAACGACATAGAGTCCGTACTTAGACCAGGGTGTGAATGAGAGGAAGAACGATATAGAGTCAGTACTTAGACCAGGGTGTGAATGAGAGGAAGAACGATATAGAGTCAGTACTTAGACCAGGGTATGAATGAGAGGAAGATAAATAAAACAAGCAACAAGACAAACGTATATACAATAGAATATGGGAGATGGGTTAGATGTGGCACAGAGGGAGAAGATAATTAGATAAAGAGAGGGGAGTAAGAGTGAGCAACATGGTTGGCGAGAGGGAAGGAGATAGAGAATGTGTGTGGGAGAGAGACAGAGGTAAGAGAGACAGATAGAGATAGGGAGAAATGGAAATAGATAACGAGGCAGAGAAAGATAAAGAGAGATAGAGAAAGACAGAGAGAAATAGAGAGATAGAGAGATATAAAGAGAGAGATAAAGAGAGAGACATAAAGAGTTAGAGCGAGATAGATAGAGAGACAGAGTGAGATAGAGAAAGCGAGGCCGAGAGACAGAGAAATTAAGAGAAAGAGATAGAGAGATAGAAAGAGATAGAGATAGAAAAAGAAAGATAGCGAGAGAGAAAGAAGAGAGAGAGAGAGAGAGAGAGAGAGAGAGAGAGAGAGAGAGAGAGAGAGAGAGAGAGAGAGAGAGAGAGAAGAGAAAGAGAATCAACAAAGTAGTGAAAGAAATAAGGAACTGAGAAGAGTGAATAAAGAAGAACTGGTGAGTATGAACAGAGTGACAAAGAGAATGGTTCAGAGAAGGAGGAAAGGTGGCTGAGGAAGAAAGAGGAGGCGGATAAGATTAAAAAAAAAACAACAACAACTTAATACGGAAGAAGTAGAACGGAGAAATATCAAAAAGAGAGGGAGATGAACACAACGGTCTTCCATAACCACACAATTAACCTTTGAACTTTGGTTGACGTGAGGTGCTTGGATCAGACATTTAAAGGTTGACATTCCTTTTGCACACCCTCCACTCCCCACACTCACTTCAGCCTTCAGTTTAATCAACAATCTTTATCTGTAAGAAACACAGAATTTCAACATGGCGACCGCTGCGAGAGTTCAAGACTCCCCCGGAAGTATTAATATTTGACCTCAGTCAGAATTGGAATCCTGGGACAGCTTTTGCTTCCACGTGTTTGATCGCTGGTGTTTGTGTGTGCATTCAATTTTACTAGGTAAACTATGGGAGGCCGCGTGAATGAAGTAATGCAGAAAAGGAGACAAATAAAAGATATAATATGGTTATGCGGGGCACCATAGAATGTTGAAAATGAACTTCAAAGGAGAAAATATATGCAAATATATACAGGTTGATGAGAGGTTAAGAGAACTTTGATTGGCTAACTGGTGGCTGGGCACACGAGGACCGTGACGACTACCGAATAGACAGACAATTCAGACATACTGTTTGTCTGATTAAGACAACAGACATGGGATTGGGGAGGGGGGCGGACTAAAGCCAACCGACAAGCAGACAGACGATGGGACCCACAGACAGACACAAACACATATATGTACGGAAGTGCGGGCAAACACACACACACACACATACACAGAGGCATACTGTTTGTGTGAATAAGAAGAGAGACATAAGGAGGAGGGAAGGACGGGCAGACAACCTGGTCAACAGACACACTAACCGAGTGACAGACAGACAGATTGACGGCCGGTTCGACACACACACCTTACACACACTACATCAAGCAAAGTATTCACCTCGTTTATCTTTTATCTGCCATCTGCAGCTTCATCCTTCTCCTATTCCAGTGGTTCTCAACCAGTGGGGAATTCCCCCTTAGGGGGAGGGGGGGATTTAGGGTTTCTGGGGGGGGGGGGAGGGAATTAAGATTATTTCAAGATCGCGTTAATACAAGAACCGATTACTTGATATTGTTTTTCCCTTCATACTTTACGGTTTTGTACGTCTCAACCTTCTAAAATTCATTTTATAAAGTAAGTAGACCCACAAATCACGTCTTATGTGGACGTCTAGACTTGTTTTAGTATGTGCTATTAAATTTAGCTTCCATTATTACGTATACTGTGTAAAAAAAAGTGGGGGGGGGGGGTGTTTAGGTAGGAAATACGAAAAAGGGGGGGGGGGATGATGTTCTGAAGATATGGCGAAGGGGGGCACGGGCCAAAAAAGGTTGAGAACCACTGCCCGATTCCATTTATCCCTCTATCCATCCATCCATCCTTCACAACCCACCCACTCTTCTATCAATCCACTCACCCACCCATCCTTCACAACCCACCCACTCTCCTATCAATCCACCCACCCACCCATCCATCCATCCGCCAATTCATCTATGTATCCATCCATCTACCCGATCACCCATCCACCCACCCATAGATCCATCAATCCACCCATTCATCCATTTATCCTAGCATTCATTCATCACCCACCTATCCACCCACTCATCCATCTCTCCATCCATTCACCCAGCCATCCATCTCTCCATCCATTCATCCACTCATCCATCCACCCATTCCTCCATCCATCCACCCAGCTATCCATCCACCCATCCATCAATCCATCCACTTCTTCCTCAATCCATCCGCCCACCCACCCACCCAGCTGTCCATCCATCCATCCATCCATAAATTGAATCATCCATCTCCACCCCCATCCATTAACACAATGAAATCCTCTCGGATTTCCACGCGAGAAACCACAAAAAGAAAACCCAGAGAGAGTCTATCATTTCCGGGACAATCATGGCGGCACTCCGATAGAAACGGCAAAAATATGATAACGGGCCGCGTCTGGGGCCATCCCGCCAGATTCATCAACGCGATAATCCCGTCATGTTTCTGGGCTTCCCAACTCTCTGTGTTGGTTTTAGTTTGTATTGTAGTGTCTATGCGCTCACTCGCTTTGAACCCGAACTTAGTCCATAAGCACTATTTCAAGTGGCATATTGCTAAATTTTGCGTGTGAATTAGCTTTCTCTATTAACAGTGTCCCTGGACATCAGGTGAATCCACGCCGACTTCTGAGGTTCTTGTAATTTATGTCCCATGTCAAGAACGAGAAGTCAACATTTTAGTCCACCTAATCAGCTGGACCCCTTACCTCAACATCAGCAAACCGGATATTTAATAACGAACGTTCTTATCCATTCAGCCGCGCTGTGTCCTGTGTATAGTGTAGAAGAACAGATACGTCATCATTGAAAGTCAAGCCAACTGTCTCGAGCTCGGAAGGTCCTGGTTTGACTTTGGACTGTACCATTCAGTTCACGAATGGAGTTTTCTCGGAGACGCCTGGGGGTCGTGGCTGGAGCTGGAGTTCGTGCTCTGTGCGACACGCGAACTTTCGACACGCTGCCCTGTGGAAAGAGTCCGGGCCGTATGAGATAAAACCCCGTGCAATTAAGTCGAGCCTTACAATGTAATTCCTTTAGGTACAGCTTTATTGCCTAGGGAGAGTGGAGCGTCATGGGAGTGACCAGGCAGTGACCAGACAGAGACCAGGCAGTGACCAGACAGAGACCAGGCAGTGACCGGGGGGTGACCAGGCAGTGACCAGGAGTTGACCAGGCACTGACCAGGGGGTGACATGGGGTTGACCAACCACTGACCAGGGGGTGACCAGGCAGTGACCAGGCAGAGACCAGGGGGTGACATGCACTGAACAGGGGGTGACCAGGCAGTGACCAGGGGTTGATCAGGCAGTGACCAGGGGGTGACCAGAGGGTGACCAGGCTGTGACCATGGGATGACCAGGTAGTGACCAGGGGTGACAGGCTGTGACCAGGGGGGTGACAGGCAGTGACCAGGGGGTGACAGGCAGTGACCAGGGGGTGACAGGCAGTGACCAGTGGTGACCAGGTGTGAATAGGGGTGATCAGGGAGTGATCAGGGAGTAACCAGTGAGTTACCAGGGGGTGAATAGCGACTGCCCAGGGGTGACCAGCGAGTGACCGGGTGATCAGTGGGTGACCAGGAAGGGACCAGGGTGTAACCAGGGGTTGGCCAGCGAGTGACCAGGAGATGACCAGCGAGTGACCGGGTGATCAGTGGGTGACCAGGAAGTGACCAGGGTGTAACCAGGGGGTGGCCAGCGAGTGACCAGGAGGTGACCAGCGAGTGACCGGGGTGATCAGTGGGTGGCCAGCGACTGACCAGGGGGTGACCAGCGAGTGACCAGGGGGTGACCAGAGGTTCTGACTGACGCTCAGGACTCCTAGGAAAGGCAAAACGGACCAATAAACAGATTGCAAGTGGTACCATTAGCATCGGGACTCTTAGCTGGTTGCTGAAGATGGTGACGGAGCACGTATGGGAATTCACGAGTGCTGTGATGTTGGTTCTTGACTCAACTCAACTCAATTTTTGTTGTTCTTGATTGGCATTCGTTGCTAAACTTACATGCGTGTTAGTCTTTGGGGATTTGTAAAGTGGCTATGCGCTGTTCCGATAGCTTTTAATTTTTTGTTGTCTTTATGAGCAGATAAAAATATCAAAATAAGACAAGAGGAGCTTTTAAAGCACTGGGAATTATGTGAAAGTTAAAAATATAAAATAAAAATAAAAATAAAATTAAAAAAAAATAAACTCAGCACAAAACGTGGAATAGAAAACATGGATAAGAAACATGGAGAACAACGGAAACGATTACAAATAAACTATAATCATTCACAGACTGGTGCCTCGTCAAGACAGAAGGAATAACATAGAATGACAAAATCACCGTCGTGGGGCTCATGGAGAGAACTAAACAGATCCCAGTGAACCAAAAGGTGAGGAAAAGACACTGGCGCTGGACAGGACACACACTGAGACAACCTGAGGATTGTATAACTAGAAATGTCTTTGTCTGGAATCAACAGCACACAAGAAATAATGGGAGATCTAAGACATGGTGAAGAGAAGAAGACACAGAAATGATTAAAATCATTATGATAAAATCAAAATCGTTATGACTGGGAGATGATTATTATTGGGGAATGACTATGGTTAGGGAATGATTGATACAAACAACACGTTTCGCGTGCTGTTTAATACACGAAGTGGGCGAATGTTAAAAGTCGCAGATGTCAATGCTATTCATATAGAAAAGCCGACGTTGTGCAAACAAAAAGACATAATAGTGAGGTTTAAATGAAAGCAGGAGAACGTTTAAGTTACTTTTTAAATATGTGTGTTGTATACGTCTGCTTGAAGGATTTATCTAATTACTTTAGTTCAAGTTGTGCTATTTCTGCTGTATATAAATGAGGAAATTCAGTTAAATATGCCAGGCATCTCTGCAAACTGATGTTTGTGTCTTCGTCATTCAATTATTATATATAACTAGCTGACCCGGCCCGTCTTCGCCCAGCCCCTGATGGGGAGCATCTCATTTAATCCATATAAGTAGTCATATAAGCTCCCGTTCCCGTTCCCGACTATCTATCTGTCTGCCTATTATTAGAAAGAGCACTTGAAAGATCTTTACATCTTCCCCCAATAATTAACTTGGGTAAATGGAGCGGCGGCAGCAGCAGCAGAAGAAGAAGAAAAAAAGGAGGAAAAGGAGGAGAAGGAGGAGGGGGAGGAGGAAGTGGAGAAGGAGGAGGAGGGGGAGGAGGGGGAAAGAGGAGGAGGAGAGGGAGGGGAGGAGGAGGAGGGGAGGAGACGGAGGGGGAGGAGCATGAGAGGGAGGAGGAGGGGGAGGAGGAGAAGGGAAGATGAGGGAGAGGAGGGGGAGGAAGAGGGGGAGGAGGAGGGGGAGGAGGAGGGGGAGGGGGAGGATAAGGGAGGAGGAGGGCAGGAGGAGGAGGGAGGGGAGGAGAAGGAGATGGAGGGGGAAGAGGAGGAGGAAAAGGAAGAGGCGGGAGGAGGAGGAGTAGGGGAGGAGGCGGAGGAGGAAGAGGGGGAGGAGGAGGGGGAAGAGATAGGAGGAGGAGGCGGAGGGGGAGGAGGAGGGGTAGGAGGGGGAGGAGGGGAGAGGAGGAGGAGGGTAGGAGAAGGAGGGAGGAGGAGGGGGAGGAGGGGAAAGAGAATGAGGAGGGGGAGGGGAGTGGAGGGGGAGGAGGATGAGGGAAGGAGGCGGAGGAGGAGGAGCATGAGGGGAGGAGGAGGAGGGGGAGGAGGAGAGGGAAGAGGAGGGGAGGAGGGGTGGAGGAGGAGGAGGAGGAGGGGGAGGATAAGGGAGGAGGGGGAGGAGGGGGAGTGAGGAGGAGGAGGAGGATAAGGAAGAGGCAGGAGGAGGAGGAGTAGGGGAGGAGGCGGAGGAGGAGTAGGGGGAGGAGAAAGGGGAAGAGTTAGGAGGAAGAGGAGGCGGAGGAGGAGGGGAGGATGAGAAGGGGAGAAGAAGGGGAGGAGAGGAGGAGGGACGAGGAGGGGAGGAGGAGGAGAAGGAGGGGGAGGAGGAGGAGAGGGAGGAGGCGAAGGAGGGAGGAGGAGGGGTAGGAGGAGTGGGAGGATGAGGGGGTAGCCAGGAGGGGAGGAGGAGGGGGAGGAGGAGGGGAGAAGAGGGGGAGAAGGAGGAGGAGGAAGAGGGGAAGGAGGAGAGGAGGAGGAAGTGGAGATGGGGAAGGAGGAGGGGAAGGAGGAGGAAGTGGAGATGGGGAAGGAAGAGGATTATAACGTATATGCCTGGAGATAACTGTAGCGAAAAAGGTCCACCTATTTGAGAAATATGCAACAATTTTACATATATAGCAATGCTATTAGAAGTTATGTCCCCTCGCTATATATACATTATAATGTAAATTAAATATTAAATAATATTAAGTAAATAACTGTTTGTACACTAAAAAAAACTATGACAGTTGGCAGCACGGGAATGATTAGAAGACGTGTAGAAAATTTCATCTCAATCGGATGGACCGTTCGCGAACGCATAAATAACATACAGACATACATTCTATTTTATATATATAAATTAACGAGTATAATTAAGCCTGGTGTTCCTGTTGCTTAACATTTTTTCCGTTGTCTGTTGTGGTGTCTACTTGTGCATCGGCAGCATCTGCACATACCAATGATTACAACATAACGTTTACACATATACTTACCGTAGATTCCACGACAGCAAAGCATTGAAGCAATGGCGTAGACCGCAACAATGCATGACGTCATGCACGATACAAACTCTCTAAGCCGAAGACAACATGGAAACGACCTCTCCAAAGTTGATAGTGACATCACCGGATGTAAAACGGCAGTCACGTGGTGCTATAATCCCGCCAGGCATGGAGTGTAGAACCGATCCCAGAAAAGATTCGAATTTTTCTTTCTTTCTTTTTTTTTTTTTTTTTTAAATTCGCGGATTTACCTCTTAACGTAGGCTTGAATTTAATATGAAAGTAAACTATCGATAAAATATATTTCTTGAGAATAATGAATCTGCACTTAAAGTTAATCCTTTTATATTTAAATTTAACAAATAAGCACTTTAAGATACAGCAAAAATATAGCCGAGAAATAAGTTCAAAGCCTTGTATTAAAAGTTCTAATATTTTTTTTCTTAAATCTATAATAGATCAAATTAACATAAATAAAAACAACTGCATAAGCACATGTGCCAGGCTTCGGGGAGGGCAAAGAGATCTTAAACTTTCATCCTATAAATAATGTTTTTTTGCCCTTGACCACAAATTCCCACTCACTGGCACCAGGCTTGACAGCCGATAGTTTGTTACACAGTGCTTCAAAATAGGCATAACAGCTGCAACCCATGGCGGGGACCAGGGATGGAGTTATACTTCTCCATAGTACAAAGTCTGGGCCAAGTTTAGAGATCAGGTGTTTCCCATGCAGCATGATCACTCTCTCGCCCTGCCTAGTTCACTCCATAGGAAAGGTAACACCAATACATTTGGAAGAAGACCTGCTGCAAAAGCTGCCGGATCAGCAAAGCAATGCTCTAACTGTCCGCATGTCGGAATTTCAATCCCAGACCAGTTGCCGACGAAGGCTTAGGGTTTGATCTACCTGGCCGTAAAATTTAGTCTAAGGTTAAATGTCCTCGCGCCAGGATAATAAGGCTTGTGCTCTCCTAATTGCGCTCCTCCAGCCGAAAACGTTGGCAGTGTGTGGGGATTAGGTGGGCGCCGCCCTACATTCAGAGCTAACAGAAAGCAGGTAGTACCACACCTGACTGAGGTTTGACAAATAGACCAAGAACAGAAGGACACAAAATAATGATGCTATTTCTATAGATACAATTACATGAAACAGAACAGAACTCTACTACGGAGGCAAATTATGGATCTATAATTAGTAACTATCACAAGGGATATCTTAGGTGAACTATCTAACACTGCGGAACTCCGGTGTGAATGATTTGGTTCGAATCTGAGGTTAGCCCGATGAATCACCTGGGCTCGATCGTTTGTGATGTTTTTGGAGCTTCTTGTCGGCGTGTCAGTGTCTGGTGGCAGCTGAGGAAAGGAAGAATAGTTTGTTGATTTGTTTAGTAGATGAATATGTTTGGCAAATGATTGTGATTGGGAAGGAAGAGAAACAGAAAGACAGATACAAGGAAGAAAACACATAAATAAATAAAGACAAAAGTAAAGACAACAAATATACACAACTGTTTGATCAAACATGAGAAAGTAGGCACAAATATGAAGGAACATACGAAGAAAGAAAGAAAGAGTAAATAATTAAAGACAAGACAGACAGACAGACAGACAGACAGACAGAATGCTTGTTCAAAAGCTCGCGTAAGACAGTAAAAGAACATTGAAAAACGAAATGTATTTAAAAAATATACATAATCAAAGAATGCAACCCCCCCCCCCCCCCCCCAAAAAAAAAAAAAAGAACAACAAAAGAAGATTAAAAGTAACAACAACGAAAAAAAAACCCAGAAGACTTGACAGAAGAAATGAGTCAGCAACACTAGAAAGTCCGTCAGACATAAGACAAACATACAGGCTAATAGATATCGGATCAAGTTAGTTGTGTGTCCTCTTCAAGACTTCGCAGTAAACCCCCGCATTATTGGCTGTTTGTGATAGCTTGGCAAGTTTACTTTCAGTACTTTACCATTCCTTTCTCAACGACAGGAACTCATACTGTTGTATGAAAACTAATGCAAGACGGTCTGCTTCCAAATCGCCTGCAGCTGTGTTTCGGGCGCGATATGCGGGATTAGGAATTGCGTTCACAACCCCTTCGCCACGGAGCTGGCTACATCAGACAAATATGTAGACAAATAGAGATTGGTTGTATCGGCAGGTAAACAAACAGTTTGATCGGCAGGTGGGCGGGGTTTCAGGTAGGTCGGCTGATAGATAGCATCATGGTGTTGCAGGAACTTTGCAGAGCGTCGTGGTCATCTCGGCCTGTCGAGAAATGTCTCCATCACCTGCCATTTGTCATGTCTCATACACCCTGACACCCAGTTGAGGTGAGTCAAGAACAGATATCACAGTACACGTTACATCCCCATACGTGCCCCGTCCTCATCTTCAACAGCCAATGAAGAGCCCCAATAATAATGGTACCAGTAGTAGTGGGATTATGTGTCCGTCTGGCCTTTCCTGTGAGTTTTTAAAGTCGGTCAGATCCTCTGGTCACTCTCTGCAGCACCATTATCTTCAGGACGTGATGATATATCCGTTATTCTGTACTACATACACCATCCCAAAGGGCCCCGACCACATCTGCCTTATCAAGCACCAGTACCCACCAAGCGGTGCAGCCCCGGCCTATATGTCCACCTGCTCATTTCCCACCACACCAGCATGTCCTGGGGGAAAATCCAACAGATAATTTCTATTTTTAATAGTTAGATGGAAGCCTGTCATTCTGCCCCAAATATGCTCGTCTTCACCTCAGTTATCAGTTATCAGTTATCAGTTGGGGTATCTTCATTGCACTCCGGACAGGTCCATAGGTGCTCAGATGCCTCCCCCCAGCATCAGCGTCCGGTAGCTAATAGTGCCAGTTCTGTATTGGTTAACGAGGCACCTCGTTTTCATGATGTACCTCTCGCGTCTGGCTGTGCCGATTCTTACTCCCAAGTCTTTCATCCTGGAAACCGATGTGGATTCACTGACGTCAAAGTCCTCTGTTCTCGCCATATCTTTAAGGACGTTAATAACATCGGCACGACCCATGGGCTGGCCATCTAAAGGGGGTGCAGAGCCAGCCAGTTTATCAGCTCGTTCATTTCCCTCGACTCCCGCATGTCCCGGGTCTCATCTTACTTTGTGAGTCTGTAACAATGACGATATGCATGTGCTGTCTGTCCTCCAGCCAGCCGGACGCCGCTGTGGCCTTCACGCCCAAGGTGTCTACAGTATGACGCGCCTACTTTCGCGCTGGTCGACCGCCTACCACATCTTCCCGAACTCTACCTTCCATCAAGCCACTGTGACTGCCTTCCGCTAAACAGTCCTATCTTTTCCTAACTTGCCCAGCCCCGCCCGTGCCCTTCGCGTATCATTAATCCCTTTCTCTAAAAGTTATCACCGTGTGTTTTTGTGCCTGTCTCTATTTCTTTTGCCCTGTCGCTATTTCTTCAAGTTTCCCATACTGCTGGTTTTTCTTCCATTTCCCACATTGTCGGTATTTCTTCAGTTTCCCAGACAGCAGGCATTCTTCAGCTTCGCCCACTGCTGGCATTCTTCAATTTCCCAGACAGCTGGCAATCATCAGTTTCCCAGACAGCTGGCAATTATCAGTTTCCCAGACAGCTGGCAATTCTTCAGTTTACTCCCCCCTCCCCCCACCCCCGCATATCAATTACAGGACATTGCAGTCAACACCAGCATTTTTCAGCTGCTGTTGATGTCTTGGCAAGATTAAGCTCAGTAGTTTGTCATTGCTTTATGAGCGACCGGGTCACATACCACCGTAAGTAACCAACGCTACCGAATCTCGCGCAGCTGCGTTACCCACATGAATATACGGGATTAAGGAGAAAGTAGTCAAACCCTAGGCCTGGGAAACCGGCTTCAGTTTACTAGACTACTGGTATTTCTCCAGTTTCCCAGACCTCTGGTGTTTCTTCAGTTTCCCAGACTCCTGGTTTCCGATACTGCTGGCAATTCTTCAGTTTTCCAGGCTGCTTTTATTTCTTAAGTTTAGTTAAGTTTTCCACACTGCTGGTATTTCTTCAGTTTCCCAGACTCTTCAAAACAATTTGTGCAGTAATTCAGTTGAGGTGAATTCAAAAGAAAAGAATGATCAAATCTACCAGAAAATCACTAATACCAGCTCAAGACGATTATCACTGTATGGACAGACCAGAACAAATCATTAGTCTGCGCCCCAGAACAGGACACAATAGATTACGCAACCACATATATACAAAATATAAGATTGGTGAATCAGCCATGTGCATGTCGCATAGGCGTCGCAGACAGCAGATCACATACTCCAAGGCTGCCCAAAGTACAACATATGTAGGCAATCCTTCTGGCCTAGAGAGACGACAGTGGAAGATAAACTCTATGGGCCACTGAGTGAACTAAAAAAGGCAGTAAAGTTCATTCAACACACAACACTGCATATATAGACAAATTTCAAGCGAACGAAAAAATAAGAAGGTGAGGTGAGTGTTTGTGTTATAATTTATAATAATTTCCTTAATAGTAATGTTTGTGTTGGTCTTAAAGAGGTTGTTTTAACCGAAACGTCGGACATGTGTGGCGTATTTTAGTGAATATATTCATAAAGATTATAGTCGTTATTATTTTTGTTTAGTTGCATGTCCTTAACAGGACGTAGCAATCAACACCAGAATTTTCGCTGTTCGTTATTCCTGGGCAAATTTTACGTTGTAGTCAGGTCTTAGTCAGATATGACTGAGCTACCGTATGACAGTAGACGGTACTACCTGCTTTCTGTCAGCGCCGAATGTTGGGCGGCGCTTACCAAACCCGACACCCCACATTGTGCCAACGGCTTCGGGCGGAAGAGCGCAATTGGGAGTGTACAAGCCTTATCCTGGTGCGAGGAAATGCAACCCAAAGACAAAATAAGTCATGGCAGGGCAGACCAGGCCCTAAGCCTTGGTTGGCAGCTGGTCTAGGATCGAAGCTCCGACAGGCGGACAGTTAGAGCATTGCTTTGCTGATCCGGCAGCTTCTGCAGCTTGTCTTGTTCCAGATTATAGGTGTCAACTTTCCTCTGGAGTGAACTAGGCAGGTCGAGAGAGGGATCATGCTGCATGGGCAACACATGGTTTCTTTATTTTAGCCCAGGCTTTGTGTCGGTCTCTGTGGCTGAAGGTCTTGCGAACGCGGTTTGTGAGCCCGTATACCCGGGTTCGAAACACGGCGGTGCTGGTTTTTTCGAAAAAGGTATAGGGGCCGGTCGTTCAGAAAGCAATGGCAAACTACTGAACGTAACACTTGCCTAGTACATCAACAGCAGCTGAAAATGCTGGTGTTGACTGCAACGTCCCGTAAGAGACACATTTTTTTGTGCTATGGAGAGGCAATAACTCCATCCCTGGTCTTAACCGGTCTCGGAAACATGTTAGAAAAAAGAGTCTGGGAGAACAGGAAGCTTACTGCCAAAACAAAAGTCCTCGTCTACCAAGCCTGTGTCCTTAGTACTCTTCTTTATGGCAGTGAAACCTGGACAACTTACTCACGCCAAGAGAAACGTTTAATTAAACAGCTTTCATATGCGGTGTCTGCGAAGAATACTTGGTATTAAGTGGCAAGACAAAATAAATACTGAAGTATTGGAAAGATCAGGTTGTGTGACGGTGTATTCCATGCTCAGTCTTCGTAGACTTAGATGGATAGGATACGTTAGGAGGATGGATGATGGTAGAATACCAAAGGACATCTTTTTTGGTGAATTACAGACGGGTAGGAGATCTCAGGGTTGGCCTCTACTACGATACAAAGATGTGTGTAAGCGGCACATGATTGATACAGGCATTGATAATGCACATTGGGAGCACGTCGCCGCTGAACGTGTTGCATGGAGGGCAACTATCAGAAATGGAATAAAGACAAAGGAGAAAATGATTGCAGATAAAGCACACACAGAGCGTGAGAAACGTAAGATGGTGCAAAATGGTGGAAGTGACCATGTTTTCACATGCACCTACTGTGGGCAAACATTTGCAGCAAGAATTGGCCATACCAGCCACACTCGCCACCGCCATGGGTCGTAGTTATTAAGCCTTTTTAAAGCACAATGTACCAAACTATCGTCTGTCAAGACGGAAAGGTGCCAATGAATGAGTTTGCCATTGCTTTCTGAACGACCGGCCCCTATACCTTTTTCGAAAAAAACCAAGCACCACTGTGTTTCGAACCCGGGTATACGGGCTCACAAACCGCGTTCGCAAGCAGTGATATTACTGCCCACGCTTTGTGATGTACAAATATCGTGGGATGTTTAATCTTCACAATTTGCATACGGGACTTCCTGTTTTTCGCCCTTATCCTACACGGCTGGCATCCTATCTTACTACTCAAGAGAGCAGGGGTGTGCGTGCTATAGTTAGGTACCAATGTTATTTTACCATTATTTTACCGGGGCCCTTAAGGGAAGAAAACAAAACCATAGCTACTCTACGACCTGCCGTACATGTCGTAGGAGTCGACTCAGTAGAATTGGCGTAGGAGGAACCTGTTTCTCTCTCTCTCTCTCTCTCTCTCTCTCTCTCTCTCTCTCTCTCTCTCTCTGACACGAATATGTGTACACACATACATACACATACGAAAAAAGAGCGCTCGTCTCAAACTTCCGTTGCGCAGATGGCGAGGTAGGGCGCTCAATCCCTACACCGGCATTAAGTTGGATGTCAATGGTGACTTGTCGTTCAGAGATCAATGGCAAACTACTGAACGTAAACGTGTCTTGAAAACCAACGTGGGCTTGGTTGCAACGTCCAGTGACAGGATATGCAACATTTGTATGTGAATATGTGTACGTGTGTGTTTGTCTCTCTCTGTACACATATTTATGTGTGTATGTGTGTTGCATATCCCTTGCAGAACGTGGCCATCAACCCCAAATCCAAGTTGGTTTACTGGACAACTTTGTATTCGGTAGTTTACCACTGCTTTCTGAATGAGAAGTCAAAATTTGAGATCCAGTTGACACGCGGAGGTAATGAACCACGTACAGAAGTCGGAAGTGCCAGCCTAAGGTTGCAAATAAAATTGGCACAACGCAATTACGTCTGGAAAAAAAAACACTCTGGATTAACGCAGAAGAAGAAGAAGAAGAACCACGTACCTTGCCATCAGCGCACCGGGGAATTAAGCTCAAGCGCACGAAGCCCCGCGGCCACGCCCATCTGTGTGTGCGAGCAGGAAAAAAATAAACAGTACATACAGCAGTTTAATAAACTTACTTTGATGCCAGGCTCCGATGCTCCTGTCCAATTGACAAACAACACCCGAAGAACGATAACTTTCGATCACCAAAAACTGATATCCAAATCGGCCTGAACACTGTATTCACTATTATCTCCCCCTGACACGGGACTACAAGGGATGCAATCTTAACCGACCAGCATTCGGCTCTTAACAGAAATAATTAAAACTATTGTGCTATAGACTTAAATTATTAACAAAGTTAACAAGCTATCCACCGAAATTAAAGTAAACTAATGAATGGATGGTAGTTAGTACATACATCCACCTGTTTCTGCGTTGTGAATTTAACGTTAAATAAATAATTACTTTTTCTTCAAAACTTCAGAGATGTTATAACGCGAAATTCTCTGACACTAGGCTGTGCGGTATTCGAGCATTGTGCATCTCCCCGAGTCACTTGTCCTTCAATGGAAGCTCGCATGCAAGATCCCTCGTCTCCCCTCGCCTCCCTCCCTCCCTTCTCCCCGCTCCCTGTCCTCCTCTCTGTTGCATGACTGCGCGTGCACCCTTGTGCCGTGACAACCACTTTGTGCATGTCGGTCCATGCCGCCGTCTATTCGCACTTGGTGAGCAGTGGGCTAGATTGAAAATAGAGTATCGATTTTGATCAATACTCCCGTTTTTAGAATCTTTCTTCCTTGTTCTTCTTAAGTATCTTAGCCTTGTATGTGTGCTCCAGGAGTGAAGAGTCCATTGTGGGGAACGCACTCTTCATTCTGGGAGAACTGGGTAGAATTAACCTCACACACGATGCTCCTTTTCTGGTTTACTTGCAGCTAGTTGCATATCTTTCCTTTACAGTACGTCGCAGTTACACCCCTTATTTTTTGTGTGATTTCTTGGCAAGTTTCCGTTCAGTAGTTTGCTATTACTTTCTGAATGACCGTCTTTCATACCATTGTTTTAAAAGGCAGTCTACTGCCAAATCGCCAGCAGCTGTGTTTCGAGTGCGGTATGGAGCAGTTTGCAGAATGATCAAAATATAAGACTGGATAGTTGTGTATCCTTAACAGGACGTTGCATTCAACACCAACATTCGCTGGCTGGTAGAAAATGTTACGTGCAGAAGTTAGTCATTATCTGCAACGTTTAGTAGATGCGGTTATTGTACACAGTGAACAGCCAGGGTTAGAATGACTTTGTAAGGAGACGGGGAGTCTCCGTGGCCAAGAGGTTACACTGGCTCTCTGAAGGTTGTGGGTTCGATTCCGGACCAAGTCATTCACGAGTTAAATTTTCTCGGACACTCCTAGGGGTCCTCGCTGGACCTACGGAGTTCGTGCTTTGTGAGACTCTTTTGGCAGGCCGCCTTGAAGAAAGAGACCGAGTCATGTGGGATAATGTTATATAAGGATAAATTAGAATATTTTTAAACAAGTTAATCGGTACAACTATCTCGGAAGAGTCATAAAATCTGTTGGAAGTGCCTTGAAGAGATTAGAACAAGAATCGTCTTGGAAAGGGTAGTCTTTTGCAAGATGAAAAACATACTGAAAAATAATAAGATGTCAACTACAACTAGAAATAGAGTGTTGAAGTGCTACTAAGAATGGGTGCTTTTGTATGGATGTGAAAAAACACACATAGTATTATTTGGTGCTCACAGCAGAAGAAGAAGGAAATAGAGACTATAAGACAGCACTAGACAACATACAATTTTAAAGCTATAGTTACCGACCGGGATCAAACCTGTCGCCTCCAAATGACGACGGCGCCTCGCTGCAGGAACAAGTGTACTTCGACGCACGACCAACTAGACACTCCAAAAAATGTGTCTTTATTGGTCATGCCTATCATACACATGAACCTAACAACTATGGAATACGGACAGAATTCGTATCAAACCATTGAGATAGCACCATAGGTCTCATAATTTATATTAAACCAGCATAGGTCAAGTAACAAACACACAAACACATCAGACCGTAATGCTGTTGTCGAGTATATATGAACAAACATTTAAAGAAGAGAAATGATTGGTTGGTTCTAATGCTGTACACGTAAACACAAGAAATCAATGGGAAGAACCGTTTAGGCCACCAAGACAATTACATAAACAAACACACGTAGTATTATTTGGCGCTCACAGAAGGAAGACGAAGAAGGAAATAGAGACTAGAAGATGCACTAGACAACATAACATTTGAAAGCAATAATAGTTACCGACCGGGATCGAACCTGTCGCCTCCAAATGACAGTCAAGATCTTTAGGGTCACATCATGAGAAGAAATAAAGTGGAGAACTTGGTGACAACTGGAAAGATTGAGGGAAAATGAACAAGGGGAAGGCAGAGATGTAAATATCTGGATGGCTGGGCCACATGACATGGTCGCGACAAGATAACAGAGCTGATTCACTCTGGTGGTCGTTTGAGATGGCGAAACATGACCGTCAACGTATATCGGCATGACACATGATGATGCTAGTTTGCCATTGTTTTTTTAAACAGCCGAAGCCTCCTGCCATCGAAATCGACGCAAAGCGATCGTCTTCTAAATCTCCTGAGGTTGATTTCGAATAAAAAATAAAGACAAATTACCATTTTGCATGTCCTAAAGCGCTTTGATTTCATAGCACTAGAAATACTTGGTGTATTTTTAATGACTGTACAGTGTTTGAAAATATTGCCGGTCCAAGTTTTGTATTTACCTATTATATTGCATGAACTTTACAGAAGGTGAATACAAAACTTGGACCGGCAGTATTTTCAAACACTGCACAGTCATTAAAAAAATTCACCCTATAAATGGAAGTCAAACGATGTTAAACTTAGCGCCAAAGTGAGAATGTTGAACGAGTGTTAAAGCAGCACTTCTGTTGGGTCAGAATCATGGAGAACAACTAACAGAGAGACTAATAAACAGTAAACATTGGTCCCTTAACTGGTCCCTTAACGAAATAACCGGATTTGTGGCGAAGAATGTACAGAAAATAAAATACATGGTATGCCATAAATCGTTCAAAGAGAGAATAAAACAAATTCCACTGAATCGAGTGGTGAGTGAAGTTGTAACTCCAGTCAGCACCACTGTATGCATCAGAAACGTGAATAAAGATTAAAATAATTACAGCGAAACTACAAACATTCACTAATTGGTGCTGGGAATAAAGTGGTATGACAGAATCACCAATGTAGAGCTCATGGAGAGAACTAGACGAATCCCCAGTCAACCAATGTAGAGCTTATGGGGAGAACTAGACAAATCCCCAGTCAACCAATGTAGAGCTTATGGGGAGAACTAGACAAATCCCAAGAGGTGAAGAAAAGATGCTGGCGCTGGATTGGACACACGCCGAGAAAACCTGAGGACACTATAACTAGACACTTTCTTGCCTGGAACCTACAAGGCAAACTAAATAGTGGGAGACATAAGACCACACGGTGAAGAGAATTACAGACTGCCAAACTGTCATCTACTGCCTATTGTACCATGCCATGTAGGACAGGGAGGCGGTCTTGAGCCTGTGGAATTAAGGCCGTCTGGCTAGTGCAGTCGCCGCGAACTGTACGGGCGAGGGTTTTCTTCTTGCTCCAGACAGAACAAATAAATCTGTTACCTTACGGAGGATTCAAACCCGTGTCTCTCGTAAGTAAGAGCGGCGATCCAGCCACTCGGCCAGACGATCCGCAGACTGAAAGACAGAGATGAGTAATATAGGGATGAGATGGACGGAACTGAAGAGTGAGTTGGTTGTGGAATTGGGATAACTAAGGGTTGAACGGCTAGAAATGAGTTGGTTGAGGAACTGGGATAACTGAGGGTTGGACGGCTAGGAGTGAGTTGGTTGAAGAATTGGGATAACTGAGGGTTGGACGGCTAGGAGTGAGTTGGTTGAAGAATTGGGATAACTGAGGGTTAGACGGCTAGGAGTGAGTTGGTTGAAGAATTGGGATAACTGAGGGTTAGGACAGCTAGGAGTGAGTTGGTTGAAGAATTGGGATAACTGAGGGTTGGACAGCTAGGTATCAGTTGGTTGAAGAATTGGGATAACTGAGGGTTGGACGGCTAGGAATGAGTTGGTTGAAGAATTGGGGTAACTGAGGGTTAGACGGCTAGGAGTGAGTTGGTTGAAGAATTGGGATAACTAAAGGTTGGACGGCTAGGAATGAGTTGGTTGAAGAATTGGGATAACTAAAGGTTGGACGGCTAGGAATGAGTTGGTTGAGGAATTGGGATAAGTAAGGATTGCACATTATATAGTGAGATGGTTGAGAAATTGGGATAATTAAAGAATGGACAGTTTATAGTGAGATGGTTGAGCAATTGGGATAATTAAAGAATGATTAATTTGGTTATTTCGGGATTTGAATTTTAAATATTGAGCAGAACTCACTACTGGCAACGCTGATCGCACTCTGGTATGAACCTAAGGCCTATCCACGTCAATATGGAAGCACTATACTCGAGTTTCGCCCTCGTTTGAGCTCGTCAGTAGTGCATATCCCTGACCGGATCCGGAAACAAGCCCCGAATCACTGGCGTGTGAAGCGGGTGTGTAACCACGCGGCACACGTTGGACACACCGCCAAATTATCATAACAGAATACCACAACGTCACCCATAGTAGGCTATGCTCAAGATTGCCCAATCGCCGCGACTGACGTCCGTCAATCGATGTGGACCCGAAACGATCAGGACTTCTCACTGGCAAGGAACACCAGGCCTCCTAAATCCAATGAGCAATAATCGTGGCGTGGGATGTAAACACGGCGCTGAGAAGATTAACAGGCAAGAGGGTAGACCTCGTCCTCACAAGCTTGATCCCACATGGTCCGTCCACGGAGCGGCCTGCCGAAAGTGTAGCACAGTGCACGAAATCCGTAACTCAAGCGACGAGAAATCTCCGAGAAAATTGCACTCGGGAATGACTGAAGTCCGGAAACGACATCACTGCTATGATGGTGATGATAATGATGGTGATAATGACAATCACGATGGTAACTGTGGTGATGATAGTGATGGGGACATTGACAATGGTGGTGGTGGTGGGGATTTTTGGGACGATGATGATGATGGTGACGGTGGTTATGATGATGTTTATGACGAAGATGCTGATTATTATAGTGGTGATGGTGAGTAAGATAATGATGACGATGGTGATTATGATGATGATGATTATAAAGATGATGATTGATTATTATGATGACGACGATGATGGTAATTATAATGAAGATTATGATGATGATGGTTATTATAATTATGATGATAATTGTGATACTGGTAAAGATGATAGTGGTTTTGTTGTTGTTAATAATGATGATGTTGATGATGATGGAGATGTTGATGATGGTCATGATGATAGTGATGGTGTTTTTATGACCATGGTGGTGATAATGTTGGTGCTAATGATGATAGTGGTGGTGGTGGTGTTAATTATGATGATGGAGGTGGCGATGATATTGATGATGATGATAGTGGTGGTGTGATAATAATGATAGTTCTGGTAGTGATGATGACGATGGTGGTGGTGGTAATGGTGATGATGGTAATGGCGATGATGGTGGTGATGATGATGATTATTGATCAGTTACTGAGGAAATATAATGCTATTGAAAATTCACGAGCAATAATAACACAGGTATTTGTGTGTACTCGTTGAAGTAAAGAATTCCGTGGGCTGCCAGAGTAACTAGCGACGATTGCCTGAAAGGGGCTAATGAACCTAGAACATTGCATACAACAAATAAAAAAGAGACAAACGTGTTTCTTTTGACATGTGGTGAGAAGAGAGGCATTTAAGAACATCGCGACAACTGAAAAGATCAGTGGGAAGAGAGGCAGAGATATTGTGAAAGAAATAATGCTGGCTGAATTTAGACGATGACATGGAGGAATATCTTCAGCAGAGGTGATCCAAAACACCAAGGACCGAGATCCGTGGAGAGACATAAACGCTCAAAACAGCTGGCAGGGCACAGAATGATTATATCATAAACGAGTATCTATGTTTAAGTTTAGTCGACGGATCAGCATCACGGCACACGGGTGTAACCTATAAGTGTTCCGTTCTACTCCTAACTCAAGCCTGAGTCCAGAGAATCTCAGCTCAGTGCACGAACTCCGTAGCACCGGTGAGGAACCTGAAATACTTTGGGTAATTTTTAACACGAAATGTTGCCCGGGTAGGTCTTTAGGTTACTCTTTTTCGATTTCCTACTGTCAAGGGATTTTTTTTTCGTGCGCAACAATACACACGGGCGTCTGATCTCACTACCCAGAGACCAGGGGAAATGTTGTTACTAGAAGTACACGTGAAAAAAAAATCCCGGCAAAAAACTGGTATCTTTATATCATAAACAGGTATCATTATACCATAAACGGGTATCATTATATCATAAACGGGTAGATATTTGTTTGTATTTTCTTTGTTCGTCGAATGGACGTCCACGCATCTTGGTCTTCTGCAACGTCTTGTGCCCTCGGCATACTTCTCCGACAACCCCCACCCCACCCTTTTGCAGCGGAACACGACACAGTAGCTCCCCTGACCCATTAACCCATTAACACCCATACTGAGACCTAAAGGGGACGAGAGGGTGGTATGGGTGGGTGGGTGGGTGAGTGGATGTGTGGGTGGGTAGTTAGTGTTCTGGCATGGGCCAGGCTGGGAAATATCTTCACAGAATGCACATCGGCCACGCGCAAGTGTGACCTTCCAGGGTCACGTGACACGTGTGACGTATCTTCCTGCACGCGCCCGGGTGGGGACGGTGTCAGCGAGGAGGAGGCGAGTGCTGACAAATACACACATACGCGAGGGTATGCGAACGCATACACTCGTACGCGCTCACACACACATACACACACACACTACACACACACACACAATACACACGCATGCACATTTCATCTCTGCTTGCTTCTGTATGCACATGCTGGGTTTCTGTTCAGTTTGTCCAGGGGAACGAACAGGAGATATAAATACTGCTTTATTATCACTCACTCATTCACTCACTCACTCACTCACTCACTCACTCACTTACTCACTCATTTGCTTACTCACACACTCACTCACTCATTCACTCACTCACTCGCTCGCTCTCACACTCACTCACTCACTCACTCACTCCTTTACTCACTCACTCACTCACTTGCTTACTCACACACTCACTCACTCACTCACCCGCTCACTCACTCGCTCGCTCGCACACTCACTCATCACTTATTCACTCACTCGTTCGCCCACTCACTCACTCACTTACTTACTCCCTCAATTACTCACTCACTCACTTGCTTACTTACACACTCACTCACTCACTCACTCACCCACTCACTCACTCGCCCGCTCGCACACTCACTCACTCAGTCACTCGCTCACTCACACACACACTCACCACTCACACACTCACTCACTCACTCGCTCGCACACTCACTCACTCACTCACTCGCTCACTCACACACACACTCACTCACTCACTCACCCGCTCACTCACTCGCTCGCTCGCACACTCACTCACTCACTTATTCACACCCTCGTTCGCCCACTCACTCACTCACTCACTCACTCAGTCACTCACTCACTCGCTCACTCGGTCACTCACTCACTCACTCACCCATTTAGTCAATCAGCTGGACATTAATTCACTGTTTCTGTGACTCACTACATCACCCATCCATTCATACAGTCATTCATCCCTTCAGTGAGTCTATCAATAGTTTATTTAGTCGTTTACTCACCCACTAACCCACACTCGCTAGTTTACTAAAATACTCGCTCCCTAAGTTACATTATTCTTACGTGCTTACTCTCCAACCAGAACCTCGTACATCAATTCTTCCGTCCGTCCGTCTGTCTGTTTACCTGTATGTCTGTCTGAGGAGAAATAAACAGGACAACTTAGTGACAGCTGTCAAATTTGATCATACAAGAACCAGGAGAAATCAGAGAGATAAATGCCTGGATGGCGTGGCCATATGATATAACCGGAAGAAGAATGCAAAGCTAACCCAAGACTCTGGTGATATCGTGAGTTAATCGGGTGAGGTACACCCACATGAGTAACATGAATTACGGGGACTTGGAGGAGATGGCTCAATGTTTCAACTTAAGCATCAATACCGCGGAAATACCCCACGATTGGCTGCATAGCTACCTGGTCCCACTCCCAAAGCCAGGTAAGAATCCCTCCAGACTTAATGGATACCGAATCATAACCGCGCAAAACATGTCTGGCAAAGTCCTGGAAAAGATAGTTGCAAGCAAGCTCCAGCGACACTTGGAAAGTCGTAATCTGCTTCCCAAATCGGGAGTTACTGATCAGTTGATATACACACTGTTGGACATGGAGGTCTGCCCTTGCCTTGTCAGATGGGTTGCGGCAGTCCTATATGAGCGTAAGGTTGCACTGCGCATGGGTTCCTGGACTTCTGACCCCTGTACTATTACACCTGGGTTGCCACAGGGATCTGCCATGTCCCCGGTGCTCTTTAATGCCTACACCAGCAAAATCTTAGCTATTGAGACACCAGGTGTGGGTAGAACCTTGACATTTGTAGATGATGTGCTGGTGTACAGACAAGACAGAGACAGGGACAGTTTGGCTGCAGACTTACGGGTGGCAATAAATGGGGTGGCGGAGTGGTGCAGGGACGCAGGGGCCGTTAAAAAACCCAGACCAGACATCCGTTGTGTGATACTCCCAGGATAACCGGATGGTCAAGGCAGATATCCCAGGTATTATATTGGATGGATGCCCTCGTAGTTGAGAGAGTAAATTGAAGTACTTGGGTATCACCTTTGACAGGTGTTTGTCTTTTAAGGATCATGTGGAGGCTTTGGTGGTGAAGGCTGGTAGGGGACTTAACGCACAGAGGGCGATGGCAGCAACCAGAGTAAAGCAGAGGATGCATTACAGGCTCTTTCAGCAGTTCATAATTTATGTCAATGAGTATGGTTTGGGGCTGCTGACAGTATCAAAGAGCCAGCTTGAAAGGTTGGAGCGCATACAGAATGCTGCCATGCGGGTAATCCTGGGGTGCACAAAGGACACACCAATTATATGCATGGGGCATATCCTGACGCTACCAACAATGACGGATAGACTTATTATCCTTCAGGCCAAATGGTAGCTGAGAGTTGCTGCAGATAGGGATCATCCCCTGCATGAGGCTATGGATATGTTAAAGGTTATAGACTAAGACGAGGCAGGTTCTGGATGGCACAGGCGGAACTTTCTATACGTCAGGTGTGCGATCTATAGACCATCAATCGTGAAAAAGAGTGGGTTGAAGTTCCGGAAGACATGACGGAATGGCACAATGTAATAGTAGCACTGGGTCGTGATTGCAGAGAATGGACAGCGGGCCGCACTGAGTTTGAAGTGCAACAGCTGATCCAGAGCAACACACCTCACGGTGACATGGTCATCTACACCGATGGGTCAGTGGTGAGAAAAAGACGTAATGGTTGGTGTTTAATTGCAAAGGCTAATGGACTAGTCTTCAAAAAGGAGAGTCTGGCATATGAGACCACGACCTCCAGCATGAGAATTGAGGTGGAAGCAGTAACAGCAGCATTTCGTTGGTTTGAGGAGACTACTGCAACACATACGGATTCAAAGAGTATACTTAGTAAGGTGGAGAAAGGAATGATTCGTATGGAATGGCTATCGTCGCTTCAGAGGTCACGGATTGTGAATATTGTATGAATATTTTCCATTGGCCTTGCGGGTGTGCGGGGGGGGGGGGGGGGGGGATGAACAGGCTGATAGGCTGACAGGCAATGCGCCGCTTGGTGGTAGATTACATATGGACAAGGAGGAGGTGGTCGTGAGTTTATGGGACCAGGTGGAGAATGCGGGGGAACAGACTGAGAACCCGTATGTAGGTAGAAATAATGAGCCTGCTGGGGTCGGCAGGGGTTCTGAAGAATCTCAAACCTGAGAGGGAAGACCGGGAGACCTTTCAATCAGATAGCGGTGGGAACGATTAGTAGTATGAATCTTCGCTGGCTGTTGAACGAGGTGACGGAGCGCACATGGGAATGTCCTGAGTGCAGTGATGTCAGTTCTTAACTCAACTCAGCTCAACTCAACTCAACGATGAGTTAATCGCATAAGTTTATCGGTATAGCGCATGATCATGGTGATGATGATGATGTGAGTCAGCCCATCCATCCATCCATCCCTCCCTCCCTCCACCCCTCCCGGCATCCATCCATCCATCCATACATGCATCAATCTGTCTCTCTGTCTTTCCGTGTGACTTTCAGTTCTTTCATGCTATATTATATTTTCTGTCTGTCTGTCTGTCTGTCTGTCTGTCTGTCTGTCTGTCTGTCTGTCTGTCTGTCTGTCTGTCTGTCTGTCTGCCTGCCTGTCTCTTTCTTTCTTTCTTTCTTTCTTTCTTTATCCCTTCCTTCTACCTCGTTGTTTACATATCTCACGCATTTCTATTTCCTCTTTCAACTATCAAACACAAATCGAATAACAAAACAACAACAAAATAAACAGTGCTCGTAAATAGGTTATATTCTCAATAATCAAATGGTCTGAAAGTCCACGGGCCGGGGACAGACCACATTTGAACAATAACCACGAATACTAAAGAATTTCCTTCATCCATTCCATCTAACCAATAGTAAATTGATTTTCAATAACATTTCCTAAAAGTCACCAAAATAGTCTCTTATATATTGCCCAGGGACTTCCCCTCCCTCGAACTACCTTTAGATGTTGTCAATGTTGTGTGCTTCTTCGTTTGCGCATGTGCAATGACATTTTTGTAGGTCGAAGTTCCGCATCCGGTTCGTGTAATGACTTTTTCTTTGCGTTTCCACGCAAGCGGAAGTGCATTATCCCCCCTAAATGGTGCGCACGTTCTAGGTGGCGCGGTACACGGTAAATCAATTAAGCGTGATTTTAGCCGGTTGAAAAATGTCCTGCTTTGGGTTTCACAATGTCTTCTCTCTAGCGGGTCCTTGTTTTGTTTACGTTTTTGTTATACGGGAGCAGCAACATGTTATCGAACTTGAAAACAGCGGTTAAACAATTATCACATTTGATAACAACTGGTTAAACAATTATCACATTTGACAACAGAGGTTAGACAATTATCACATTTGACAACCACAATTATACAAATAACATATTTGACAACAACGAATAAACAGTTATCACATTTGACAAAAGTAATTAACCAGTTATCCATCCATCATCTGCCATGCCGATAAGCGTGGGTGGTCATGTTTTGCCATCTCACTCTATCACCATGCCAAGTGGCCAAGCCATCCAGGTATTTACTTCCCGGGTTTCCCCTTGGTCTCTTCCCTTCGATCTTGCCAGTTGTCACCAAGTTTTCCAATTCATTTCTTCTCATAACATGCGCAAAAAATTTTGACTGTCTACGTCTAATGTTTCTAATCAGTTTACGATCCTCGTTTGTTTCTTGAAGGACTTGTTCATTGGTGTTTCTGTCTGTCAATGGTATTCTTTGCATTTTCCTCAGAAACCACATTTCCACGTCCATCAGACGTTTTTGCTTTGTTTGTTTAGTCTGTCTGCTCATTTCACACGCTTCACATCCATACAAAAGTACAAATTATATGACGTCTTACAATTTAATTCTAACCCTAGTTGTTCACTGTGTGCAACAACCGCATCTACTAAATGTTGCAGGTCCTGTTCATTGTTTGCAATCAAGACTGTATCATCTGCATATTTAATGTTAATAGTATTTCGTCCCCCAATGTTGATTCCTTCCAAATCTTCTATGTTTTTGAAACTATTTTCACTGTACAGGGAAAAATGATCTGGAGACATTACACATCTCTGTCTCACACCTCTTTTAATAGGCTGATATTGACTTACTTCATTATAAATTGCGATGACAGCTTGTTGTTTCCAATATATGTTTTTTTGCTAGTCTAGTGTCTTTTCCATCAATTTGTTGATCTTCAAGCATCCTTATCTTGTGTATCCCGTTATCACATTTAACAATAATGGTAAAACAGTTATCACATTTGACAGCAATAGTTAAACAATTATCAAATTTTAAAACAATGGTTTAAAAATTATCACATTTGAAAAAAAAGGTTAAACAATTATCATATGTAATAAATGGTTAAACAAGTATCACATTTGACAACAATGCAGATCCCTTATTGCCCTCTGACATCAAGGTGACATAGTCATCTACACCGATGGGTCAGTGGTGAGAAACAGACGTAGTGGTTGGAGTTTTATTGCAAAGTCTAATGGGCGGGTCTTGAAAAAGGAGATTCTGGCATATGAGACTACGACATCGAGCATGAGAATGGAGGTATTCAGTTGGTTGGAAGGGACTGCTGCAACAAACATTGTATTAAATACGGATTCAAGGAGTATTCTTAGTAAGGCGGAGAAAGGAATGTTCCGTGTGGAATGGCTATCGTCGTTTCAGAGGTCACAGATAGTGAGAACTGTATGGGAAAGTACTGCCAAAACTATGATGCTGAAATTGAGGCAATCAAGACAGCAACAGAGAAATTGCAAAATATCAGCCATGGTACACATCCTGTGGTGATAATGACAGATGCAAAATCAGTAATAGAGGCGCTCCTGTCTGGGAATTTGCCAGTTCTATGGACACTACTTTCTGAACTTAGCAGTCAGTATAAGGTCACCATACAGTGGATACCATCCCACTGTGGAGTACCCGGCAACGACAGAGTTCATCAATTGGTTGAGGAAGGAGCAAAAGAAGAATAACCTGATGTGCCCATTACATACCACCAAAATAAAAGAATGATCAAATCAGTCAGAAGGCACCCAAACCCTACTCAAGACGATTACCACGTTATGGACAGACCAGAATAGGTCATTATTCTTCGCCTCAGAACAGGACACAATAGATTACGCAACCACATGTATACAAAATTCAAGATTGGTGACTCAGCCATGTGCACATTTGGATTGGCGTCGCAGACAGCAGAACACATACTCCAGGTGACTGCCCAAACTACAACATATCCAGGCGAACCTTCTGGCGTAGAGAGACAACAGTGGAAGATAAACTCTATGGACTGCTGAGTGAACTAAAAAAGACTGTTAGATTCATACAAGAGACAACATTGCAGTTATAGACATATTTCAGGCGAACGAAAGAAGAAGAAGATGAAGAAGAAGAAGAAGAAGAAGAAGAAGAAGAAGAAGAAGAAGAAGAAGAAGAAGAAGAAGAAGAAGAAGAAGAAGAAGAAGAAGAAGAAGTAGTATTGATATTTTGCCCTGGCCATGCGGGGGCGCGGGGGAATGAACAGGCTGATTGGCTGGCATGGAATGCACCTCTTGGTGGTAGATTACATATGGACAAGGGGGAGGTGGTCGTGTGTTTCTGGAAAAAGGTGGAGAAGTCGGGGGAACAGATTGAGAACCCGTATGTGGACAGAATGAGATTGCTGGGGATCTGTAGGGGTTCTGGAAGAATCTCAAAACTAAGAGGGAAGACCAGGAGAACTTTAAATCAGATAACGATGGGAACGATTAGTAGTATGAATCTTCGCTGGCTGTTGAACGAGTGTACGGAGCACGTATGGGAATGTCTTGAGTGCAGTGATGTCGGTTCTTAACTCAACTCACTCAACTCAACTGACAGCAATGGTAAAACAATTATCACATTTGAAAACAATGGTTAAACAATTATCACATCTAAAAAAGAAAAGGTTAAACAGTTATCACATTTGACAACAACGGTTAAACAATTGTCACATTTAACAACAATGGTTAAACAATTATCACACTTAACAACAATGCTCAAACAGTTACCAAACATGAAATGAGCAGTTAAACAGTTATGGAACTTGAAGACAACTGTTCAAAATTTATTGCACATGAAAACAGTCATTTAACAATGATGAAACTTAAAAATATCGATTACAGAAGAGAATTACAGACAGAGTTCTATACTAGCCAGAGGACACGGAGAGAGCTTCAGGAGATAGCAAAAGATGGGACGGTTTGGCGTGGTTGTGTTGAGGGCCTATGTCCCAATGGGGAAAAGGGTGGAACAACAACAACAACAACAACAACAACAACAACAACAACAACAACAACAACAACAACAACAACAACAACAACAACAACAACAACAACAACAAACAATAATAGCAACAACAGCAACAACAATAACAGTAGCAACACCAACAACAAGAAACATCAAATCGAGCTGAAATGGATTTACTTCCCAGGCCGCGCTTGTGTATATGGAAATGAAATGGCTGGTTGGCTGGTTTCATGGCACCTCTTGGGGGAGCACCGAAGCCAAGCAAGGGAGACCTGATCATCATATTCTTGTATTCTCTATCCCACAAACAGCTTACTCCAAGCCCTCTAATCCTTAGCTATCCCACGCAACCTTGCCGATTTTCTGTCGATATTAATCATTTATGTTTCTACTTTTCTTCTCCGTGTGTTTTTAGATCTCTATTTTTTCTACAGAAAAACCAATGAACAAGTCCTTCAAGAAACAAATGAAGATCGTAAACTGATCAGAGAAATTAGACGTAGACAGTCAAAATTTTTTGGAGAAGAAATGAATTGTAGAACTTGGTGACAACTGGTAAGATCGAAGGGAAGAGACCAAGGGGAAGACCGAGAAGTAAATACCTGGATGGCTTGGCCACGTGGCGTGGTCGAGACAGAAACACGGAGCTGATCCACGACTCTGGTGATCGAGTGAGATTGCAAAACATGACCGCCCACGCTTATAGGCGTGGCACATGATGTGTGTTTGGAATTTTTCTACCCTGTGAATTTAAGACAAAGGCCTTTCTAGTTTACAATTCGGTTCCAAATGTTGCTGTATGTAGCCGGGGCGCAGTGTTGGGGTGAGCGCCCAACATTGCTTAAATACCCCAATGGCTCGTGAATACATAACCTATGCAGCAAAAGTCCAACTCCTGGCCTTCACGTGGCGGAACTGTTTCTGCTAACAGGAGAAGGGGCGACGGCGAGTATCTGGCGCCGGAAAATAACCAGTGTGCTCTAGATATGTATACACATACATGCATGTGCAGACACGTGTGTGCGTGTGTACACATCTAAACTCGAGTGAGACCACAGTCTGCTCTAGCAAAGGAAAGGTGCTGAAGACGGAGGCAACCAGCCAGGAGGCGCACCACAGAAATCAGGATGCCACGCAATTACGCAAAATGGAATATGTCGACTGCTGCTAAAAGTTATGGAGCTCGCCCTGCTTTGGACCCCCAGGCAGGTGCAGTGCCGGGCCCTATGTCTCGATAGGGTCCAACCCCAACTACTGGAGGTCCTTCTCAGATGTCCTGTGGAGCCAGGGGACATGAGAATAGAACGGCTGGCCATACTCAACAAAGACTTAAAATAATGCACTGGAATGCGGAGGGAGTCAGCAAAAAAAAAAAAAAATAGAATTAGAAAACATCCTGAACCAAGAAAAAGTAAGCATATGTTGCTTGCAAGAATCTCACCTCAACGAAAATATAGCCTTCAAAATCAGAGGCTACCAGTGTTACCGATCTGACCGAAAGGACAGGCGAAAAGGTGGGATACTTACCCTTGTAAAAAATAACATCACTGCTTCCCAAATCGAAGTCTGTATGGAAGGGGCTGAGTATCAGACACTTAAACTTAAAACAGGCTATACAGACCTACATCTGATCAATTACTACTGTCCAAGTGACCGCCCACAGGCACTGGACACACTACCATTAACAGAAAAAAATGATTGTGTGTGGCGATTTCAGCAGCCACTCGCAGAGGTGGGGCTATGATCACATGGACCAGAGAGGAGAGAGACTGGAAGACTGGCAGGATGAGAATAGATTCATCTTGGTTAACAAGCTGTTCGACCCACATACTTTCTACTCGAGATCATGGCACTCTACAACTACACCTGACCTGGTTTTTCATTCACCAGACCTGGAGTGGAACATTACACGAATTGTTGGGAAACAACTTGGTGGCAGCGACCATCGGCCAGTCTTTCTAACTGTAGAAAATGAGCTTGTAAGTGAAAGCAGCACCCTCTCGAGGTGGAACTACAAGAAAGCAGACTGGGCAATGTACAAGAATCGCACCAGCATACTGGTTAGAAACCTGAACACTGAGAAAGACATAAATAAAGTAGTTGAAGAGTTTGGGAAATGCATACTACAGGCAGCGCGAGAAACAGTACCAAGAGGAGCCCGTAAACAATATAAACCCTACTGGAGTAGTGAACTGAAACAGTTGCATAATGATGTGGAAGTATGTAGAAAGCAAGCAGAGACCACACCCAGCCAAGAGCACCACAATAAATTCCAGCATGCAAAAGCTAAATTTCAAAGGGCCAAGCTGCAGGCTAGACGGAAAAGCTGGCAGGAAAAAACAGAGTCTCTGAACTTTGAAAGAGACACAAGGAAATTGTGGAAGCTAATAAAACAACTTAACGATGAGGGCACAGGGAGAAACTCAAAAATTGCACTACATAAAGATGGAAACATCTTAACAAGAAAGCAAGCAGCTGGCCATTTTGCGGACTCATTCGCACAAGATAACAATATCAAAATTAGTCCAGAGAAACAACAAGAGATTCGAGAGAAACGGCAACATACAGGACAGAAGGAAATAGTACATGAGGTTCTGGAGGCACCCATCACAATCAGCGAACTGGAGCTAGCCATATCAAAACTTAAAATGAGAAAGTCACCAGGAGCTGATGGTATCACCAATGAAATGATCAGGAACCTAGGAGCAGAGGCCAAAGCAAAGCTGTTGCAGATCTTCAATAATAGTTGGACCTTAGGCAGTGTTCCACATGCCTGGAGAGAAGCAGTCATGATACCCCTCCTAAAATCAGGGAAAGATAGTTCCATTGCCTCTAGCTACAGACCAATTAGCATCACCAGCTGTCTCTGCAAAACACTGGAGCGCATCATCAATCACAGACTGCAGTGGTACATTGAAAGTAAAAACATCCTTGTGCCACAGCAGGCTGGCTTTAGGCAGTGCTACTCTACGGAAGATCAGACAACCTACCTCTCTCAAGAAATTGAGGATGCATTCCAAGAGAAGAAGCTGGTGCTTGCGGCATGGATAGATTTGAAGAAAGCCTTTGACAAAGTCTGGAAAGAAGGTCTGATGAACAAACTGAGAAACTGCAAAGTCAATGGAAGAATGTACAAATGGGTGAAAGCATACTTGCACAACAGAAGAGCCCGAGTACAGATAGACGGACTAAAGAGCAAGAAAGTACTACTGCGTCATGGTGTTCCCTGTCACGGGAAAACTGCAGTTTAGTGATTCCTTGATAACTTACATATAAAACTACAATGTAGGAGGAGGGTTAACAATCGTGTACTTCAGTCTGAGAGGAGGATAAATTAAAGATCATTGACCGACGGATATAAAAATAGGATACAGGTGTTCGCAGAGGTCATTGCCTGACGATCTGATCGGACGGACACGGGAAACGGGAAGATCGCGTTGGGGACAAATGAACGGATAAGGCGATCAACGGGTTCGGACGCTTTGAAGTATTAGCGTAAGGGGAACCCAGGGAAACAGCGTAAGAATGAAACGAAACGAGCAACTAATCACTACGTGATTTCACCGCCTTTTGATGTGCAGGATACGTCAAGAGACGAGTGTTGAGGTATGAACATCAAACAATAACGGAGGATGGGCCACTCGATATAAATAGTAGAAATTGGGTTTTCTGTTTTAGTGTGTGTTCCAAACTGGACAGAGATATCTATTAATCCCAGGTGTGGAAAAGAAATTATAGTCCCGTATTGTTTAGGGCAATGGGATATTAGTGCCGATGTGCTTAATTATTAATTTCGATTCCGGGATGATAATAGAAGAAATAAGGTAAACTAATATTAGCATAATATTAGCATAGGGAATTAGATGTTGGTGCATAGCGTTTACCATTGCTTTCTATTAGTGAATAGTTTAGACTTTGGTGAATTCATATGTCTTATGTGAGTGTATCCTTCGAAAGCCTTTTCATTACGGCTGGAGAAGGGCACTTACATAAGTAGTATTAAGTGGCAGAAGCATATCACTTGATTTACTATACATCTCACAGGTTCCAATTCCCATCATGACCTATCAGAGAAGATAGACCAATACGTCTTGTGTACAGAAAAAGCTTTGTTGATAAACTCAAGGCATTTCATTTGGGCGGAGATCTAATACCTCAATAAACCAAGGAAGAACATAGACAGGGTCAAATAGGGAGACGAAATAAAATATAGCCTTAAATGAACTCTGAAAAAGAAGAAAAGGATATCCAGATAACCAAAGTAACAATGAAAAAGGAAGATAATCTTGCGGAAAGCAAAGCCAAATAAAACTACATACGTTTACACTGTAGACTCATAGTGAAGAAACAATAGACAAGTCAGAACATTGATAGTCGATAGAGACAATATGCTGGACTGTGGTGATGTGGTTTTTCCGGTGTTGGATTATTAACTTCGTGAAGCAGACTCGGGCGAAGTCATAGACTTACTGGAATATTATTACTTTACTGTGATCCAGTGGTGAACTGGACTCAAGCATACGGAACATCCAGGGTGAGACCTGTCTTGTTACATGTTGATGTCCTGTGGTTTGGCCGTGTGACTGGGCGAGATGTGATACAGAGACTAGACATTCCGAGTTCATTCTTGCACCAACAATAGAATACACTACCAACTACATATACACAGTCCATACATACACCAGACATAGTTTTTATTAATAAATAGTTTATTAATTGATGAAGGAAACTGTTGTCGGAATATGTAATGAAGGAATGTGAGAGAGAGAGAGAAAGAAAGAGATATATGGAATGGAAGATGGAAGGGAGGAGTGTAGACAAAAGTCAGTCAATAATCCCAAAAGATAATAAGCTTAAAGGTGTGCTTGTTGATTCCACTTTCCTCCCGGGACGACAAGCTACATTCCCCAGGGCAGAGTGTTGACCCCCGCACTTTTTCTAATCTTCATCAATGATCTCGTTCTAATCTACCGCATGGAATTAAAGCGGCAATGTACGCCGATGACCTGGTTCTATGGAGCACAAATGAACATGCATCAGTGGCCACCATATTACTACAAAGAGCTGTAGACACATTTGTTGCATGGGCAAATAGATGGTGTGTCAGCCTAAACACTGACAAGTGCAGCACCACCCTATTTACCCTCTCTCCAAAACAAAAGGCAGGAACCATCCAGATAAATGGAACACCCCTAAGAGAAGATAAAGAACCAACATACCTTGGAGTAACATTTGATGGCAGGTTGACATGGAGAAAGCACATCAACAAAGCAGTAGCAAAAGCCAGAAGGAAAATAGCCATCCTGAGAAAGTTAAGTGGAACCACATGGGGAGCCAATGGGAAAATACTTAGCAAACTTTATCAACAGAGCATACGACCACACCTGGAATACGGGTCAACTGCGTGGTGTTCGGCATCAAAAACCACACTACAAGAGCTGGACAAAGTGCAAAATCAAGCACTTAGAGTCACCACAGGAGGGATGAGATCAACACCTATAGTGGAAATGGAGAAGATGGGGAGGACACAAGCACTGAGTGAGCGCAGCGATACGAAAACGCTAATACAAGCAGAAAAGTTCCTCAGCTTGCCAGGCCACCCTATGAAGAACAGATATGAAAACCTAGCTAGTGGGCGGTTGAAAAGAAGTAGTTTTATCCACCAGGCCAAAAGACTCTGCAGAGAAAAACCGATCTGCCCACAGTTGGTATCCCCCTAACAACTATTCCAGAGCGAACTCCATGGAAAGATGAGCATAGACTATCATTACAAATCCAGACAAAAGTGAGAGGAATATTTGACAAGGAAGAACAGAACAGTGTGCAGCGCAGAACAGCCACTCTCAGCTTCCTTGATGAAGAATACCCACAGGACCTCTGGATCCGAGTCTACACAGATGGGTCAGCACAAAATGCTGTTCGAAATGGAGGAGCGGGAGTGTACATAGAATACCCAAATAGTACTAGGGACACACTAGAGTACCGACAGGAAAGTACTGCCATAACTACGATGCTGAAATTGAGGCAATCAAGATAGCAACAGAGAAATTACTAAATACCAGCAATGGTACACAACCTGTGGTGCTACTTGACAGATGCAAAATCAGTACTCGAGGCGCTCCTGTCTGGGAAATTGCCAGTACTAAGGACACTACTTTCTGAACTTAGCAGTCAGCATAAGGTCACCATACAGTGGATACCATCCCAATGTGAAGTACCCGGAAACGACAGTGCTGATCAATTGGCTAAGGAAGGAGCCAAAGAAGAACAGCTTGATGTGCCCGTTACATACCACCAAAAGAAAAGAATGATCAATCAGAAAGCCACCAAAACCTGCTCAAGATGACTACCACGTTATGAATAGACCAGAACAAGTCATTATTCTGCGCCTCAGAACAGGGCACAATAGATTGCGCAACTACATGTATACAAAATTCAAGATTGGTGAAACAGCCAAGTGCACATGTGGATTGGCGTCGCAGACAGCAAAACACATACTCCAAGACTGCCCAAAATATAACATATCTAGGCAAACCTTCCGGCCTAGAGAGACGACAGTGGAAGATAAACTCTATGGACCGCTGTGTGAACTGAAAAAGACAGTTCAATTCATACAAGAGACAGCATTGCAGTTATAGACATATTTCAAGCGAACGAAAGAAGAAGAAGAAGAAGTTTACAATCCCCAGGTTTTCACAATGTATGCCTTTATCCAGCGCCACCTTCTCTGTGCATCCTCTTGTTTCACTGGTATGTGTCGTGTTCTTTCCATGGAGGGGTGATGTTGTCCATTAATAATTGTTTGTTCCTCGAAGAAACACAAATCAATTACTGCATGCGGCTATGACTGATGGAATCGCGAATCAAAGTAAGCACTAGCAGGAAGGATCGTGGTAAAGGGCGGAATAGAGACCACTGGGTGTAGAGGTACCGTACACTT
>JACEFZ010015631.1:100000-130000 GCA_014155875.1 Cepaea nemoralis
ACGTTAAGCTTGTTCTGTATAAGTCTATCCTAGGCTTCGGAATGTGTAATATATTTAATCGTTTACTGTGTCTAGTATTATATTTAAACAATCGACAAAGGTAATTTGGGGCATTCCGATGTAGGATTTTGTGAATTAGTTTGGCCTTATTGAAGAGCAGACATTTGCGGAGTCGTAGTAACTGAAGGCATTTATGCAGGCTAGGATTGTCAGTTAAATGTTTGCTATCAATTAAACTCATGGCCCGTTTCTGGAGTGAGTAAAGTCGCTTGGTGCTTGCATCGGAACAACCGTCCCAGATTGTAGAGCAGTAGTCAAAATATGTCTGCATTTGAGAAGTATAGAATATTTAGACAGACAGACAGACAGACAGACAGACAGACAGACAGACAGACAGACAGACAGACAGACATGTGTTATTACAACAACAAAAACCGAAGCTGGATACAAGATCAAACGAAACCCCTTTACAAAGACCACCAATCACAGTCTCACAAAAGACATCGCCTTCCGGAGTCGTGTGCTTCAGACAGACAGACAGACAGACAGACAGACAGACAGACAGACAGACAGACATGTGTTATTACAACAACAAAAACTTAAGCTGGATACAAGATCAAACGAAACCCCTTTACAAAGACCACCAATCAGTCTCGCAAAAGACACCGCCTTCCGGAGTCGTGTGCTTCAGACAGACAGACAGACAGACAGACAGACAGACAGACAGACAGACAGACAGACAGACAGACAGACAGACAGACAGACAGACAGACAGACAGGCAGACATGTGTTATTACAACAACAAAAACCGAAGCTGGATACAAGATCAAACGAAACCCCTTTACAAAGACCACCAATCACAGTCTCACAAAAGACACCGCCTTCCGGAGTCGTGTGCTTCAGTCACTAGTTCAGATGTGGATTACAGCGACCAGCAACCTGTACAGATCTTCATCATTCTCCATGCGCCGACAATAAAGAAACGAATGCGCACACAAAAATCAATACCGGACAATAATGAACTGGCAGGATTATAACATTGGGCGGCCGTTGCATCATTACTGCTAGCGCGTGTGACGATGTGCTTGAGAAAATAAATTAGCCTGTATTGATTCACACTCATAGAAGAGTGGGGCGGAGTAGCTCAGAGATTGGTAGGTATGCCCGTTTCGGGATGGTGAAGATCTGGTTCAGTGCATGGCGTGAGCCGTGTGGAGTTTCAGAAACAGATGGTATTCGCTCGCCTTGGCTTCCCCCTGATTCTGGCGACATCTAGCTTTCTCGACTCAGGCTTACAAAGTAGGTGGTTCAGGGAGCACCTTACGAACTCCGCAGCTGCAAACCTAAAAGAGTAGGCTACTCATTCATTCATCATGTGCCTTGCCGATACGCGAGGGCGGTCTTGTTTCGCCATCTCACACGATCACCACAGTGGTGAATTAGCTCTGTGTTCTTGTCTCAACCATGCCACGTGCCAAGCCATCTAGGTATTTAATTCTCTGCCTTTCCATGGTTCTTTTCCCTTCAATCTTGCCAGTAGTCACCAAGTTTTCCAATTTTATTCTTCTCATAAAGTCTGCAAAAGACTGTGACTGTCTACTCCTAATTTCTCTAATCAGTTTACGGTTTTCGTTGGTTTCTTGTAGTACTAGGTCATTGGTTTCTCTGTCTGTCATGGTATTCTTTGCATTTTCCTCAGAAACCACATTTCCACAGCCATCAAAAGTTTTTCAGCTTGTCCGCTCATTGTCTACTCTTCACATCCTTACACAAGTAAAATTAAATTGTAAGCAGATTATGGTCGTCTCTAGGTAGAAGGTAATACCACATTGTAATATACAAGTAAATATGAATATTCTTAAACAAGTGAATTGGTACAATTATCTCGGAACAGTCATAACATCTGATGGGAGATGTCTTGAAGAGATTAGAACAAGAATCGCCATGGCGATCGGAGCCATGCAAAATGAAAATATACTGACCAATAAAAAGATGTCAATTGCAACGAGAAAAAGAGTGTTTAGTGCAACATGCAACCTGTGCTTCTGTATGGCTGTGAAGTGTGGACAATGAGTAAATATGCTGGAAAAACATCTGATCGCTGTGAAAATGTGGTGTCTGAGGCAAATGATACCATGGGCAGACAGGAAAACCAAGGACCAAGTCCTACCGGAAACAAATGAAATCGTAAACTGATTAGAGAAATTAGTCGCAGAATGTCAAAATGTTTTGGCCTCGTGGTGAGTAAAAATAAATTGGAGAACTTGGCGACAACTGGCAAGATTTAGGGGAAGATAACAATGGGAAGGCAGAGAAGTTAGTTAGTTAGTTAATTAGTCGCAGTTCCAACTTCACAGCAACGGGTCGTCCCCATTATGCTCCGTTCCTGTGCCAGTGAATATCATACAAAACGCGCCCCCCCCCCCCCCCGCCCAATGTGAAAAGTGGAAAAGACTTGAGTCTCGACAAACAGCAGAGAAGTAAATACCTGGATGGCCAGGCAACGTGGCATGGTCGAGACAAGAACGCTGAGCTGATCCACGACTCTGATGATCGAATGAGATGGCAAAACATGACCGCCCACGCTTACCGGCATGACATATGATGATGAAGAAGATTTCTTGATGTATTCATTGTCCTTGCAAGTAAATATTGGCAACTGACATCTTGTTACACGCGTAAGCATGTTAACTTAAATCATTAAAGCAATTCACACAACTGCATTTATAATCACAACATTATAATTACAATCCAGCAGCGTTTTTTCCTTCCCCCATGTCAGTCTAATTAACAAATATCACATTGACGCTAATTAAACTAGAAGACATAAAAACACAACAGTCGCTTCCATTCTTATTCTCTCTGCCTCCTTATTATTTCAGATTGTAACGGTAGCAATTACTATAATATGATGTAAATATGATTTGTGTGCAGTCGTGTCGTGTCTGTTTCATTTGGTCTATGTAAATATCCACGGAGTACAAGTCATTGCTGATGGAAATATGCTCTTGTTTGCACAATGTATTATAGCGACATCCGAGCTGATTAAAAAGCTGTCCACGATTCTCTGGTGAAATGTGATACAACATTCCTTGCCGTAGTTTTAGTTGTTTTTATCTAGTATAGGCGACCTCTCAATCCGGAATGGTGTGTAGGAGAAAAGTTGGTGTAGGTTTAATGTTTAGATGCGGTGTTAATACAGTGGTTGTTGTATAAAAGTAGAGTGAATTTATCATTATTACTTTCATCATTGCCTTCTCCGTGGCAGTGGTGTTACGGATGCAGTTCGTAATCCCACATACCCGCGTTTGAAACACAACTGTGGGTGATTTTGGCAGCAGACCGCCCTATGTTGGTTTTATGTGAAATAGTATAGGTGCCGGTCGTTCAGAAAGCAGTGACAAACTACTTGCCAAGACTGCACGAACAGCCAAGAAAATGCTGGGGTTTACTGCAATGGCCTGTACAGGATATGCAACTAACTTTAACCTTCATAATTGTTTTAATTATCACCATCATTATTAGCATCATATTCTTCTTCTTTTCTTTCTCCTTCTTGAAAGTATATGTTTTACGTGGTTCAATGTGATATTTGTTTAGAGAGAAGTATATGTTTCATGTTGTTGAATGTCGTATTTGTGTAGAGAGAAGTATACGTTTCATATTGTTGAATGTGATATCTGGTTTGGAGAGAAGTATATATTTCATATTGTTGACTGTGATATCTGGATCGAGGGGAACAGACCAAGGGGAAGACCTAGAAGCAAGTACCTGGATGGCTTGGCCTTGTGGCATGGTCGAGACAGAAACATGGAGCTGATCCACGACTCTGGTGATCGAGTGAGATGGCAGAACATGACCGCCCACGCTTACCGGCATGGCACATGATGGATGGATGGATATCTGGTTAGAGAGGTATATGCCTTGTCTTACCGAATTTGATATTTGTATTTGGAGTAAACTACACCCAATAGGCCGCAACGACTTATATTGTGACTAAACGCCAGGTCAATAACCTACAACTTCTGCCTTCTTATGTCATTTGTTATACCGAAGTTGCAAGAAGCAACTAAGAGATGGCATTTTCTCCCCTTTCTCGAGATCATTCCCTGCAGTAACGCGACAATAGGAAATACCAGTCCACAATCCTTCACGCAGTTCCGCGACCAATCATCGCAAAGCGAATGTTGTAGCTTGAAGTTCCTGTAACCTAGGAACGCCATCTGGTGGTAATAATCATCAGCAGGGGGAGGTAATTAATGAGTGATCATAATTCTGTAATACTGATCATGATCCATTATGGGATGGTCGTTAGGAAGAAGATTATTTATTGTAGGTTAGAGTTAAGAGTGTTCAAGGAAATGATCTGCACTCATGTAAGAACCAGGGCCGGATTTAGACTTGATAAGACCCTAAGCTATTTGAAATATGGGGCCCTTTATAAGTCCAGATATTCTATGTCAGTGACAAATATGATTTTCGGATACCTAGAGGGTTAAACTGAAATACAATTAAGAAGTATATTGATAGTGAAATAATAAATCTTTAACTTAAAATCATTTTTATTAATAACAAACTTAAAAATGCAAACTCTGGTAAAAAGAAACAAAAGTACTTTTAAAAGGCACAATTTAGAAAGGCTTATTATCTAATCTCTTGAAACATGTTATAAGGATTAAGGAATTATATTAAACTAGACGTGCAGCATTGGGACTAATAATGCTGCAGTATATTTAAGTATACATATATAACAATTGCTCACTCGGACAATATTTTTTTGGCCCCCCCCCCACTTTCTTGGGGGCCCTAAGCTATAGTTTGTCTAGCTTATACGTAAATCCTGCACTGGTAAGAACGTTCCACATTCGACAAATACCTGTGACTATGTGGTTTCATTATTTCAGCTAAAGTATTTTTCATTTACTCAATTCAAATGATGTGACAGGGTGTTTGTAAAGTCTCACTACACTTTGTATGAAGAACACATTTGAAAAATGAAGTAATGATATTATCAAAAAATTTGCTCCACAGTCCATCGTGAAGCAACATACAGCGAATGACTGTCGATTGCTGGAGTAATTCTTTGCACTCCACACTGAATGGTGTTATCAATGGAAGACATAATTTTTTTTCCCCAAATTTGTTTTACATGCAAAGTGTAGTGAGACTATACACACACCCTGTATAACTGTAGTATGCACCTGACGAGATGCAGCGAAATATGCCAGACAATAAATCACACAGCATATTGTTTGTGACTTCTGTGTTTAAATTCACTATGGGAATATATTGTTTTGAACATACACGACAGAAGGAGCGGCAACCCGACTGGCTAGAATGCGGGCTCGCATTTTCGGCTCGAATCCTCTGTAAGGTGTGGATGTTTTTCTGACGGGGACGAAAAAACACCCTAACCTGTACAGTTCGCGGCGACTGTACTTAGCCAGTCGGCCTTAATTACCCAGGCTCAAGAACTCCCTGTCCCACACCGCAAGGTACTATAGGCAGTAAATAACAGATGACACTTTCACAAATGACATTTTGACAGATGACATTTTGACAGGTGACATTTTGACAGATGAAACTTTGACAGATGATATTTTGACAGATGACAGTTTGACAGATGACATTTTGGCAGATGACAAGTTAACAGATGATATTTTGACAGATGACCTTTTGACAGATGTTATTTTGACAAATGAAACTTTGACAGATGATATTTTGACAGATGACAGTTTGACAGATGACATTTTGGCAGATGACAGTTTGACAGATGACAGTTTGACAGATGACAGTTTGACAGACATCTTTGCTGTTTAGCCGGGTCTTTGCAGAACGTGACTCTCATCACGATAAAAACCTCTGGATCTCTGGCCAGTTCCCTTGCCTCCTACACCTTCATGCGCAATGTGCCTGCATTGTTACATGTCCATCTACGTTCTGGTCGACCCCTGCCTTCTGCACTCTCATATCTTTCATTCGCATTGTTTCCATAATAGAAATAGAGACTACATAAGGTCACCATACAGTGGGTACCATCCCACTGTGGAGTACCCGGAAACGACTGAACTGATCGATTAGCTAAGGAAAGAGCAATAGAAGAACAGCCTGATGAGCCCGTTACATACCACCAAAATAAAAGAATGGTCAAATCAATCAGAAAGCCGCCAACACCAGCACAAGACGACTACCACCTTATGGACATACCAGCACAAATCAATATTCTGCGCCTCAGAACAGGACACAATAGATTATGCAACCAAGTCCATACACAATTCAAAATTAGTTAATCAGCTATGTGCACATGTAGATTGACGCTGTAGACAGCAGATCACAAAATCCAAGACTGCCCAAAATACAACATATCTAGCCAAACCTTCTAGTCTAGAGAAACAACAGTGGAAGATAAACTCTATAGCCCAATGAGTGAACTAAAAAAGATAGTTACATTCATACAAGAGACAACATTCCAGTTATAGACACATTTCAAGCTAACGAAAGAAGAAGAGGAAGTAAACATGGAAATATTTTCAAAATGATTATGATGTGCTAGGGTTAAAGTGATGACGTAGTACCCCCCCCCCCCCCCTCCCAAAAAAATGGAGATGGTTGGAGGTTGGATAAAGCCAGTAACAAACTAGAATCGATCGATTTGTAATTATGTTTTGTGATGCTCTTAGAAGGCAGATGACAAGAAGCAGGTATCAGAGGACAATATCGACAACAGTAGGGATCTAAGCATACACGACGCGACACCAGTACACGGAAGTCAAGGTGGCTAGGAGTAGAAGCCTACTTTATCCTTCATCTTATTCGTCTTGTACGACGACGACGACGACGACGACGACGACGACGACGACGACGACGACCACCACCCACCACCACCACCACCACCACCACCACCACCACCACGACCACGACGACCACGACCACGACCACGACCACAACCACGACGATTACGGCGACTACGATGACGAAGACGACGACAACAACAACAAAACAACAACAATTACAACTATTTCTAACTATCACTCCATTCATCCATCACAGTGCCATGCCGATAAGCGTGGGCGGTCATGTTTTGTCATCTCACTCGATCACCAGAGTCGTGGATCAGCTCTGTCTTTCTGTCTCGACCATGACACGTGAGTAGTAGTATTGGTGACATACCCAGAGGAAAAATGTGGAGGTTTCCACATTTTACTAAGAATAAAGAAGTAGGTGCGGGAGGTGCCGGATAAAATAGTAAGCGCAAAGAAGAAGGTGCGGGGTTACATAACTCATGAATAAATAATCGCCTGTTTGTGTGTGTGATATTACAGCTCTTTTTGAGAATTTTATTTATTTATGTTTTCTAAAAAGTAGCTAGAGGGGTAGCTAGATAAGTGTATCCGAACACTATCGTCATACGGTTTCAGCTCTTCAAATGAAAACCTCAAAAGAAAAGTAAAGATGGTCGGTATTATTGGTTGTAGTGTGTCAGAGACCCAACAAAGTAGAGACAGCACGAACAGCACAGCATACAGGGAAGACAGTATGTTACAGGGACCGGTGGTTAAGATAGGTAGGGAGAAGTACTGAGACAGGTCACGGCTGCTGACAACAACCTAGGATCAAGGGCAGGTGAGCCTGTAACTCAGCACAGACCAGACCCGAGACAAACGGACCAGACCAGATCAGGCATGAATCACGGGGGCTTGCGAACCCGGGATACGAGAGAATAGACCCGAACTCAGGCAGACGGAGTTAGACTAGCGACAGGGACAGACGTGTGACAGTCATTAAGTATACGACGACTATATAATTGATAGCACGCCAGCGAGTACGACTGAGAGAGCCAGTGTATGCTAACTGTATGCGAACTGTATGCTATGGCAAGTTTGTGCAGAAGAGCGAACGTTTGTATGTAAATATAACAGAGCATCATCTCTGTTAGGAGGTTTAATGGGTGGTGTGCAAAGGGGAAAAGACTAGTATACAAGGCACGGCTGAGCATCCCGTTGGGATGTAACTAGGGACGCTTAAGCTGTGACGGGGGGGGTAGGAATGGTTAGTTACCATCTGTACCTCGGGACAGCAACACCAGAAAGTCATTATATGCTGTTTTATATTCTACGATGTATTCAATTGAATAAATATTTGAAATACAGCGAGGACTTTGTCTCTGCTCTATAACTTCAGCACTGTTATAGGAGTAGAAATGGTGCCGTTTGACCAGGATGCGATTGTCTGGATTGACCGAAGTATTAACCACGGCACATTTTGAAACAACTTCATTGTTGCGGTGACTAACCGAAGTATTGACCACGGCACGTTTTGAAACATTTGTTGAACACGCTTGGAAGATGGCTGTTTTTGTTGATGACAACCTTGAATGTAAGACTTGCAACAGCCAAAAGCCCATCCAGGGGTGGCTGTTTGTGAGTTTGTGATCTTGCCCTGTTCAACTGTGTCAAGAGGCTGCTTAATCAGATCGCCGTTCGCATTCTAATTTCATCGGCCTAATATAATCATTGCTGAAGCCCATATTATCAACTTGATCGTTGGCTCTGCGGTCGTCAAGTCCACATTATCAAGCTGAACGTGAGCACTCTGCGAGGTTTCTATCAAGGGCCTACCAAGAGGCGGCAGTCAAGAACCCGACCAAGGGCGAATTGTCAGTGAAGATGGTTTCTATCAAGGGCCTACCAAGAGGCGGCGGTTAAGTAATTCCTTACTGTGTCGATTGGGTCATCTTCTGGACGCTGTAGTTCGTGAGCCTTAATGTCATTTTCTACCAGTGTCAAGAATGAACTTAGGACAGGCATCTGGTCAGTTTGTTCAGCTGGGAAGTGCTCGAGCAGTCAACATTGCTAACTAAAGCAGCAAGTATAAGTCTAATAGTTCAACTTAGTGGAAGATTATAAAACTTGGTTAGTTTAGAATAACAATATCGACAACATTGTAACTGAAGAAAATACAAGTCTAATGTTAATTTGGTGAAAAATTATAGAACTTGCTTTAGTTTAGAATAATAATATTGTGTTGCTATATATTATTGTTAATATATTGTGTTTGTACTGGTATATTTCTGTATTTCAGATTTATAATGGAACCCCAGGACCTTTCCTTAGGACAGGTGCTTGGTGGTGTAGGTAGAGCCATATCCAAGTTGGACACAGTTTTGAAACAGCAAAGCATAGCTATTGACATTGATAAGTTTAGTGGCCAAGCAAAATATTTTAAAAAATGGATCGTGTCCATAGAAAAACATGCTTATTTAGTGGGCGCCACAGACGAAGACAAGAAAAATTTAGCTTATAAGACAAGTATATCGCCTGTCTCAGATCATATTAGAAGAAAATTGGAAGCAGGAACAGATGAGACGTGGGAGCATTTTAAAGATGGTTTAGCTCACAAGAATGCTGAGATCACGGATCCCCAACATGCTTTTTCAGTATTAAGACAATCTAGGCAAGATAATGGAGAAAGTGTTCAGCTGTACAGTGATAGGCTGATTAATCTAGCTGAAGAAGCATTCATAGGCCAGAATGTTCAAAGCGAGGAAGTGGAGAGGATGCTGGTTGAAATTTTTGTTGATGGGATAAAGTCAGATGGACTTAAATTTAAACTTATGAGGGAAATCCTGCAAGATTATCACAGGCTGTGGATATAGCTGTACAGGAAGAAAGTTTGAGAAGAAGGTTTAGACTAAAGGTAGGACGAGAGATAGGAAGTAATAGAGAAGAGAGAATTGAGGAACCTATGGAGATAGGACAAGCAAGATACGGATGGAGAAGACGAGGAGAAATACAGACATTGCAGGGAAATAATGAAAATACTCATGATAGAGGAAGACAAATGAGAAACCCTATAAGAGAGACGGTAGGTAGTACAAATATGGTTTGTTGGAATTGTGGTCAGAGAGGACACGCTTCTATATTGTGTGGCAACAGACGTGCTCAGGTTAGTGCACAGAATAGAAGTATAAACAGTGGACCAAATAGAAATTTTGAAGACAGACAGAGGAATTTTACAAGGCCAAGAACGCAGGAAAACTGGCATTCCACTTACTGAGTAGGACCTGTGGTAGGAGGGAAAATAAAAAGGTCCCAAGAATTAAGGAATATTTTAATGACAAGTATAGGAGGACAAGTAGACAGTGGTCTCAACTTGGTGAAATAAAACAGTTCTCAGTGAATATGACGGATCCCAGTTCATGTATAATAGAAAATAGGAAATTTAGAATTCAACATTGATTGATTCGGGAGCTCACGTCAGTGTAATCAAGGAAAAATTCTTATATCGTATATTAAAGAATTTTAGAATATTTGGGAATCAGGACAATCTCCATTCTGTTACCGGACAACATTTGGAAGTAGTTGGACAAACAATGATCTAATTTAGTGTTTTTATTGGGTGGATGGATAAAAGTGAGATACCGTTTCCCATATAGTTAAATATTTAATTAGGGAACATGATCACTTAGGTAGAGATTTCTTGCAAAAAAATGGCAAAATATACTCAGACTTTATTTTGATTTACATACAGTTAAGATTTCAACGCTTCTGTTATGTTGATTAGAAGAAGAGATAGCACCGTTATCGGCGCTGGTTCAGCCAGTAAAAAACTTGCCATTTCCTTAAAACAACATGACGGTACTCCACAGATATGGAATAGGAGTTCGTGAACAAGAAGTTTGAGAAATTATTACAAGTATTTGAATTCGCCCCACATAAAAACTTTTATTATAGACCTTCCTCAAATGCTGAAAAAATGCGAAGAAAACATAGGAAATTATAAAATATAAGAGAACAAAATTGTAGAGGAAAATTGTAGGGTATTGGATATTTAAGTGGAGCGTGCATTGGGCTACGATAAGCACAAAATAAATAATGACTAGGGACGGTTTTTAACCACTTTTACGTGCTACACGGAAAGAGAAAACAATACTATCAATGAAAATCGGTTTTAAAACCTAGACAGCGAAATATCTATGGGGTGGAGCGATTTTTAAGGAAGGAATTTTACAAGAAATGCACCAAAGCGCATGTAAGGTTAAGAGACAAATAATTTAAAGCCGAGGAGAGAGAAAGAAGGAAAAAGTACGAAGAAAAAATACACAGATACGGAATTTAAAATAGGTGATAGAGGTTACTAATAAAGAAAACATTCAGAAAGAAGAAAACTCACAAATTGTGCTCCATTGGGATTAAAGCCCCCCCCGATAGTACAATTTAGAAAATTGAGGTTCAGTATCATAAGTATTCAAGAACCAAAAGTTACAGGACATGTGGAAAGCGGTCACATGTGGAGCATTTTAAAAGATCCATAATGAAATAAGGGAGACGATAATATAATAATTATACAGAAGGGGTTATTCTCAGCATGGGACAAATCGTCAGACGAGTCTAAAAATATACGAAAACCTCAGATTTGCGGAAAAGAACTGGTACAAAAACAAACAATTAAAAACACTCAATTTATGGACTGCGACGAAAAAATGGTGAACAAGCAGAAGAAGAACACTGCAGTAAAGAAAACTATTAGGGACTGAGAAGAAAATAATACGTATGAGGTCTTATTATTCTAATTCGCATAATTGAATCTTATGGCGGAGGATTTGGGTAACAGCTCCATTTAAAAAATACCAGACAAGCAGTAAAAGGAGACACTAGCATTCAGAGGACAAAGAGATAGAGTCAACGTTAACAGACAAAAGGCGAATTAGATGGAAAAAATTATCAAGCGACCCCCCCAACGAATATATGACAAACTACTACGAAAAGATCGTTAACTGAAAAACCATGATTTCTTAGACAGATTAGATTACGATACTAGAAAGAAAAACGAAAATTTTTTATGCGGCGCTAGCAGTAGATATACAGGCCTATGAAGAAACAAGTAAATGGAACGACAAGTTCAGAATCTAATGGAAGAAATCCAGTAGCTATTAAGGAAGCTGTTTTCCTTCGGGGAAAAGCAGGACATGATGTGGAGATGGCCACACATTAAAGAGAAAAATCTAGGTAATTAAATGAAGAAGTGGAGATAGGTAAATAGATTGAGTAGAATATTCTGCATGATAGAAGGATTTTATTGAAAATTTTTGCTTTTAAAGACGGGAATTTGTAATTGATGACAAACGGTAGCTGGCTGAATTACAGATGAATTTATAGAAGCAGGTTAGCAAATAGCCATGGGTTAAATAGTTGTTGTGAGTCGTTGTCTTGATGATCGGTAGACATCGATATTTGATATTTTTGTAATAAAGTTAGGTGAAATTATCGCCTTTCTTTCGTGAGTCCTTGTAGATTGGATTCTTTCGTGCAATTTAATTTTGAAACTATGTTGACTTGTTGAGTTTCGACAGTAGGTAAAAGTAATTGCGTTATTAGTCCAAAAATGTGACTAAATAATGGATAGGTTGTATTTATTTAAATATGATTTTTCTTTGTTTCATCATGTATGTCATATATTTTGAATAATTCTCCTTTGGATCCTGGTTGATTGCATTTATTTTAAAATCTTGGGGATAAAAATGTCTTTAAACATGCTTGGGGGAATGAATCCTGTGTTTTGACCTTCCGTTTCGGTTGTTTGCTCAGAATTGGGATTTTTTTAATTTGAATTACTTTGTTTATTTGAATAGTATTTAGCACTTGTTTAAAAAAAATGCTTTGTGATTCGTTTTGCTTTCAGAGTTAAAGAGTTGGTTTAGAATCAATAGACTAATCTCTTATGGAATAATTAATATGATCTTCGTTCAGAAAAATAGTAAACAAACGACACTGGGATCTAGGATTGAGAGACATATTCCACTTTCTGTTGAATCAATAAGTTTAAGTAAACATGAGTTACAATGAACTTCGGCATTTGTAATTGCAGGTAAGGCTGCTGCGTCAAGTCAGCATTAATGTTTCGGAATCATGAGGGGTCTAGTTACAAGTGGCTAAAAAGAGATTACCATCCAGTAGTTTAGAGAAAAACACAAGAATTAAATGCCAACATGATTGGATGACGGGGGTTTTAAATAAGATGCTAACCAGACGTAAACGTTGGTAGAATTAGAAAAGACACAAATATAGGGATCTGGGGGCGGGACGTGGGGGGGGGGGGGGGTTTGAAAATAGGAACTGCATTAAGTAAGAATTAACTTGGAAAATACATGGTTGGTATTGCCATGTTATTATTTGGGAGAAGATTGCTTGCGTTAACTTGTCTGTTGTTAATGTCGCTGTTTTGTGTGGGAAAACAAAAATCGGTCTATAAAGGTGGGGTGAGGAGGAAGAGGAGGGGATCGTAGCGGTTGCGAGGAAATCGGTTTGTGTCCGAACTGTCAAACTTCGTAGTGTCGAAAATAATCCCGTCCATCGAGACTAGTGCCCACAAGTCAAAACCGCCCGATATAAAAAAACAAGGGCATTCGACTTCGTCATTGTAATTAACTTACCAAACATTAACATTAACCCGCAATGGTATACAAAACCTGTTACCAAAAAAAAAAAAAATCAATATTTGCCGACGTATATTTCTGACTAAATCCCTTAATCCCAGGAGGTCATGTTTCTTCACAGTCTTTATGATTATGGAGTCGTGATATTAATATTACTGCTCATTAACTGAGCTCAGGGGACTAATCCCTTAATCCCCAAGATTATCCGCCGGCATTATAGAAATGGTTGGTTGGGATATTAATAATAATCCATATAAATGTCGTAGGGGATTATATAGACTTAACTAGCAATACCGGGCTTTCTGCCCCGGAGAGATTTCTATTGGGTGTACGCACATTTACGACTGCCTAGAGCTAGTGTAGTATTACTGGAAAGCATCAATATGTATATGTAGCTACTGTGAGTTGCCTTACATAGCTGGTATAATGTCTATGTGTCCTGTTATGATGTATGTTTTGTTCTATTACAATGTATTATTTGAACCGATGTTTCACGTCTGTCTCACTAGTGAAAGTTATTACATTTTTTCCCTCAGAATCCACAACCGACTGTCATTACATGCTTTTCAACTTGTCTGCTCACTGTCCTCACTTCACAGTCATACAAAATTACAGTTCCATGTAGTGCTTAAGCGCTCTGTTTTTTCTTTCTCATTGCAATCGACCAGTTTTATATTAGTCAATAGTTTTCCAGCTTACCACAGACAACCGTCATCATAGCTTATTCTTGTTCTATCCTATTAAATTACTGCCAAAAGATATTGTTGGTATTTTTTTGGTCAACGATTCTTGTTTTTCTTTCTTGTGGTCTTTTTGGCGACTGTTCTCCCCCTTTTCAAGTTCACGTCTCTACTCTTATGTATTAGTGTGTTAGAAAGTAAACCAGGTTTTTTTTTTTTGGGGTTTTTAAAATAGGTACAGAATAGATAAAAATATGCGATAACGAGAGAAAAGGGCAGTAGTTGCGGCTGATTTATATCCTGACAGTAAAGGGTGGTTTTGATCGACGTAACTTTTGACAGGAACATTTATTATAAACAAAAAATGAAGAAAATTGAAGATTAGTGGATTATATTTGGTTTTTTGAAAACTTTACGTTATAAAGTTTTGAGATTTGCATGGGAGGATAAATGGGATAATTGTGCTCTTCTTACTACTTTCTCTTGGTGCGCACATCCACTTTCCTGTCTATCCTGTGTTTTGATGTTAGTGAGAGTATGATAAGTTGTAAAAATACATAAGAAATCTTCATGTTTGTTAATCATAATTTAGACCGATATTTGTTTTTTATAAATCGCATGTGCTCTGAGACGGGATTACAAGATGAGCTTTTGTAAAAAACTTACGTTATAATAATGTAGTGGCTGGCTAAAAAAGATAATTGTTGAGATAGAGGATAGAGAATAGAGATAGATTTTACTTGAGACGGGTTTAATTGTGCAGTGTAAAATAGGTAACGGATTGCTAATGGTTTGAGGATGAATATTTTGTGAGAGCATTTAGTCAAGTGTTTTAAAAAGTCATAGAATTTGGAGTAAGACTTTTCGGGGAAAGTCTTATTGAGGGTAGAGGGGAATACAAACAGAGCCATCTCTGTTAGGGGGTTTAATGGGTGGTGTGAAAGGGGAAAAGACTAGTAACAAGACGGCTGGGGGCATCCCGTTGGGATGTAACTAGGACGCTCAAGCTGTGACGCGGGGGTAGGAATGTTAGTTTCATCTGTACCTCGGACAGCAACCCCGAAAGTCATTGTACGCTGTTTTTTTTATTTTACGATGTATGACATTGAATAAATATTTTAAATCAGCGGGAATTTGTCTCTGCTCTATAACTTCAGCACTGTTTATAACTACTTTATTGTATATACTCATAATGTATTGAGATTTTGTCCATTCTGATATTTGTACGAGCGCGCAGAATGGCTTTCGCATAGCAAACCAATCCATATGGGATTTTGCGACGCTCGCTATCATTTGATTAAATTACCAAATTGTGAGCCTGCCTGAGAGTGAAATTCTTGTGCAAAAGAATAAACTTTAGTCTGTCCTAGAACACTCTGTTAAAGTATTTAATATGAGTGACTCTATGACATAGTGGGTATGACTTAGTGAAATTCGTTGGTAAGGGTTGTGTGAGTGGATAAGAAGCTGGATAAGTGCTTCTGAACACTATCATCATACGGGTAACGCTCTTCAAATGAAAACCTTAAAAAAGTAAAGATGCCCGTTATTATTGTTTGTAGTTGGTACTGCTTAGAGAAATTCTTTGGTAAAAGGTGGGTGATTGGAGGAGTACCTAGGTAAGTGCTTCCGAACACTATCATCATACGGTTTCAAAGTTAATGTCGCTGTTTTGGTGGGAAAATCTGGTCTAAGGGGTGGAGGAGGAGTAGCGGTGAGAAATCGGTAGTGTCCGAACTGTCCACCTCGTAGTGTCGAAAAACCCGGCCATCGAGAAGTGCCCACAAGTCAAACCGCCGATAAAAACAAGGGCATTCGACTTCGTCATTGTCCTTAACTTACCAAAACTTAACATTAACCCGCAATTCGTGTATACAACACCTGTTACCAAAAAAAAAAAAATCAATATTGGCCGATCGTATATATGACGAATCCCTTAATCCCAGGGTCATGTCTTCACCGTATGAATGAGTCGTGATATTAATATTACTGCTCATAACTGAGCTCAGGGGACTAATCCCTTAATCCCAAGATTATCTCCGCCGGTATAAAATGGGTTGGGTTATTAATAATAATCCATATAAATGTCGTAGGGGATTATATAGACTTAACTAGCAATACCGGGGTTTCTGCCTGGAGATTTCTATTTGTGTACGCACATTTACGACTGCCTAGAGCTATGTGTAGTATTACTGGAAGCATCAGTTATGTATAATGTAGCATACTGTGAGTTGCCTTACATAGCTGGTATAATGTCTATGTGTCTGTTATGCTGTATGTTTTGTTCTATTACAATGTATTATTTGAACGGAGTTTCATTTGTCTCACTAGTGAAAGTTATTACATTTTTTCCCTCAGAATCCACAACCCGACTGTCATTACATGCTTTTCAACTTGTCTGCTCACTGTCCTCACTTCACAGTCATACAAAATTACAGTTCCATGTAGTGCTTAAGCGCTCTTTTTTTCTTTCTCATTGCAATCGACAGTTTTATATTAGTCAGTATGTTTTCCAGCTTACCACAGACAACCGTCATCATAGCTATTCTTGTTCTATCCTATTAAAATTACTGCTCAACAGATATTGTTGGTATTTTTTGGTCAACGATTCTTGTTTTTCTTTCTTGTGGTCTTTTGGCGACTGTTTCCCCTTTTCAAGTTCCACGTCTCTACTCTTATGTATTAGTGTGTTAGAAGTAAACCAACAGTTTAGAAGATCGACAAATATTACCACAATGTACACAAAAAGAAGCAATATGCATAGACACAGTATATAAATATGGGACTAAATATGCAGTAGTATAAAGAATTCAAGTACATTACTACAAGTTAAATTACATATCAGAGTAAATACAGTGATATGAATAAAATACCACACACAAGTATTCCATTAACAAATAAGTACAATACACAATGGTATTAATACGTTGGTGTATTAGTTACATACAATTGGCAAATACAACAGGCCATCATGGCAGCCTAACGGCCTAACAGTTAAATCACGTGATAGCTCTATCTGTTCTATATTGCTACTAAACTAGCCCGATTGTCTCGCATGTCAGAGTAACGGTCTAACAGTTAAATCACATGACAGCTCTATCTGTTCTATATTGCTACTAAACTAGCCCGATTGCCTCGCATGTCAGAGTAACGGTCTAACAGTTAAATCACGTGACAGCTCTATCTGTTCTATATTGCTACTAAACTAGCCCGATTGCCTCGCATGTCAGAGTAACGGCCTAACAGTTCAATCACGTTACCGCTTGCTGTTCTATAATGCGGCTAAACTACCCAGATCGCCACTGATGGCAGCATAACACTTAAACAACGTGGCCGCTATCTGGACTATATTGCTGCCAAATTATCTGCAGGTCTCCATCCTTTGAGATTAGTCTGATTGAGGCTTCCGGTGGAAGGCTGAATTGTAAAGCATACAAACCGATGCATGTGTATTCAGATTGTTTGAAAACTTCTGTACACCTACCTGTCGAGTCGGTTCAAAGCGATTAAGGAACATCACGCATGTGACGTTATGTCTGCAACAAACAGTAATGTGTGTGTGTGTGTGTGTGTGTGTGTGTGTTGTGTGTGTGTGTGTGTGTGTGTGTGTTGTAATAACTACAATATCTGTCTTTCATTGTGTATCTGACCTGTTTATCGTGTCATTACAATACCTTGTCAACTTGTGGCTTACAACCAATCAGAGTGTTGGTTTTAGAATTGGTCAACATTTTATGTTAGACAAGATCCGACTGACTGTCAAGTATATGGTAGGCGGGGCTTACTTTATGTATTATATAACTCACTCACTGACTCTCACTCGGTTTGGGGTTTAGACAAGAACGAAGAAAGAGTGAGTCTTCAGTTTTGTGCTTATTCAACGGCTATGTGTGTTCAAGTGTAGAAAGTTTGCCAGTCACCATATTGTCTCAGTATCCACGGACTTAGTTTCTCAGCTATACACGGACCTACAGCGTTAGCGGATCTTTCTTCCAGTTCTTGATCATTTAAAGCTGCATTGTACGAATTATTAACTATTTGTTTATCCAGACACCCATTGTAAGCATTATCATTATCCAGCCATAGTTTATACCGCCACCTGCAAAGACTTCATCAGCTATTAAAACAAAGACTGGAAAAACGGTTTACGACACTAGTGAGCAATACATCTTGTTGTGTTGGGTATAAAACTTACTTATATAGCCAACGTCGCGCTATCTACCTTTGGGGAAAGGCAGAAACTAATTATATTCAACGCCACATTCAGCATCTCTAAAATTGCTACATGAAACAGTCAAATTGGAAACAATAAAGAGAAAAGTAATTGTTAATTTTTTATTGTCGAAGTGTTATTTTAAATTTATGAAATGTTATTGGTTAAATTTTACTTTTTCCCCCCATTAAATAATAGTGACTTATCGCATAAGATACATTGATATCCTTCTGAATAGTGACCATGCTGGTCGATGATCATATTCGTTGTCTAAAAAAAAAAACGTTTGGTAGGTTAGATGACAATCGATTTATCTCCAGTAGTTGGAAAATTTGACCAATCAGCAGAGACTAGTCCATCGCTTTAAACAGGTACAGATGTAAATGGCGTTTTTTGCATATCCCTTACAGGACGGTGCAGTCAACATTAGCATTCTTTTTTTTCAACTGCAGTTGATGTACTAGGCAAGATTAAGCTCAGTAGTTTGCCATTGTTTTCTGTGCGACCGGCTCATGTACCCCTAAGTTACCAACGCGGCGAGAACTGCTACCGATACTCGCACAGGTTACGTTACTCAAGAGAATATACGGGATTACGGAGAAAGACATTAACCCACTGGCCAGGGAGAACGGCTGTAAATGGATACGTGCATTTTTTTTTGGGGGGGGGGGGGGGGGGTGGGGGGTGGCGGGTTGTTTTACAAATAAATTTGTTCACAAATAACTTGTTAAATCACCAGAAAACCCGGTGATGGAATGTAGATGATTTGACAAGTAAGTTCTATTTTCTGTTTTATGTACACATGCCAAGAGTTTATTGATGATGTTTCTGTTTAATAACGGGCGGGCGATAGTCTTATCGCATTTGACCACTTTGAACCAAGTTTCACACTAGTGGATCAGATGCTTGTCCGCTAGACATCTTTTTATGCACGTTAGCTATTGGTATAATAATGACACAAGCAGCGGTTGACTAGAAACAAGTTCACAGTGAGATGGTGGATATGACGTTCACTATTATTAGTTCCTACAATTCCACAAAGGCAAATAACACGACGTTGTCTAGCTTAATTGGTCAAATAGCCAAACAACACGATGTGTTCTTCACGAGACTAGTACGCAGTAGTTAATTAGTTGTTCGAGGTTCCAACTTCACGGCAACGGGTCGTCCCCATTATGCTCCATTCCTGTGCCAGTGAATATCACACAAAATGCTCTCCACTGTCCAATGTGAAAAATAGAATAGGCAGGAGTCTCGGCAATCCATCAGCCCGCATAGGTACACGGTGCATAATGCCGCCGCCAAAATGCCAACACAAAATTAATCCACGAAAACCAGAGTTCATCGTCGATGGACTCGGCAGTCACCAGAAAGATCTCATTGACCCGGGTATTTTCACATGGCTCGGTATTTTGCCGCAAGCGACCTGACGAAAGTGTCGAATAAAGCACGAACTTTCCAGCTTTAGCGCCGACTCCCGGGAGTCTCCTGAAAAAATGCACTCGTGAACCGAAAAGGCAACTCAGTCAATTCAGCAACAGAGGGTAGCCATTGTTCTCAATATGCAGACCACTGTACAGGACAGATGTACAAGCATCCCCCGCGAATTTCACAGCTCACAGTGTCGCCAACACATTCACTCTGTAGAAGGGCGACGGAACCATGTCCAACATGAGGAAAATGCGATTGCAAACCGTGGCTGCAAGCATAAACACGCCACAGGCCTTAACAGTTCAACGCCTAACCACAATATTAGCGACGGGAAGTCAGTACACAGTATCAAGACCGAACATGTCTTCAAGTCTTTGTTTCTGTCGGTGATGAACTCTTTGACGTCATCAACTATGGGAGAATAATGATGATGTGTACACTTGGTATGCGTCTGGGTAAGCATCTGGTTGATAATTCTTTTAATGCAGATGTGAATGTCGAAGACCTTGAAGAACGCTTTGCTACATCTGTAGGTGAGTATATGGCTGATAAGCTAAGTACTTGGATACTTCGACAATAAGATGGTTGGCCGAATTTCTATACTTTGACTGCAACCCCCCCCCCCCCCCCCAAAAAAAAAAGTTGAATAAAAACAGGCTTAAATCCTAGTATTTCGTTATTCTTGTGACTGTGAGAGTGCTTAAGTGTGGATATATAATCTCTTCTCTTCTTCTTCTTCAGCATTCCGAGCCATTGAGGTTCTTTGCTGCAAATACAATCTGTCTCCATTCGTCTCTCTGGTGGACCTTCTCTTGCCAGTCGTTGATTCCAAGTGCTTGTAGGTCTGTATGTATATTATCTCTCCACCGCCTTCTTGGTCTACCTCGGGGTCTACGGTCATTTATTTCCTGAGTGTAAGCGAGTTTTGTTTCCCTATTATCTTCCATTCTTTCTATATGCCCCAGCCATTGTAGTCTATTAGCCTTCATGATACCAGTGATTAGCGGGGACTTAAACAAATCATAAATGTCTTTGTTACTTCTTCTTTTCCACTCTCCACTTTGTGTATCCCTAATGGGTCCAAAGATGCGTCTTAAAATTTTGTTCTCAAAGGTTTGTAACAAGGCTTCGTCTCCTTTCGTTGTACTCCAGGTTTCAGAGCCATACAGCACAACTGGTCTGATCAGTGTTTTGTATATTGTGATTTTGGTGTTACGAGATAGCGCCTTTGATTTTAGTAGATGTTGTAGTGCATAGTATATCTTATTTCCAGAGTTGATTCTAGTTTGTATTTCTTCCCTTATGATGTTGGAGCAGTTGAAGATTGTACCCAGGTATTTGTATGTTTCCGTTCTTTTAATGGATATATAATACTTACAGTAAACCTCCGTGGGTACTTTGTGAGAGGCATTCGACAAGTCGCATTAGAAAGTGGACAAAATGCGAGAGTCATTGGGGAATTTATGAGGTTAATTGATCAAGTTAATAGGTCGATTCGAAAAGTTGTGAGAGCAATTGTCTCACTCTGATTTATATCTTTCTCTGTTTGGGTAATATATTTTCTTACTTTAGTCAACAAATTTTCCTAATTTTTAAAATTTGGTAGAGATTTTTTTTGTATTTGGCCAGCCCTTTTCACATTTGGCTTACAACTTTTCCTACTTTGATCGACATATTTCTTGTTTTAGTTAAATTCTTTCTTTACTTGGCAATCAACCTGTAACACCCATTCACCGCATGGCACCCATCTGTACCGTCAATACTAAAAACCAACAAGCGAATGCAATTATAATATATGGTTTTTGCATATCCCATACAGGACGTTGCAGTCAACATCAGCATTTTCTAGCTGCTGTTTATGTACTAGGCAAGATTACGCTCAGTAGTTTGCCATTGCTTTCTGAGCGACCGGCTCACATACCCCGCAAGTTACCGACGCGGCGACAACCGCTACCGATTCTCGCACATGTTACGTTACTCACGATAATATTCGAGATTACAGTGAAAGAAGTTAACCCCTAGGCCAGGGAGACCGGCAATTATAATATATATAACTGTTTATTTACAGTATTTACAGTAAATTTTATTAAAATAAAAAAGCATAATGTCAGTTGGTGCAATATGGGTTGTTATACATAGTATAAACATGTAAAGTGGTGTCCAACGTTGGTCATAAAAGGGTGGTTATTTATTAAATGATCCGAAAATCTTTGTTATGATCTCAGCTTTTCTTGACAGGATTTTCCAACCTCTAGTTGCTACTACTATACTTGAACTCTGCAGCCTAAGAGTGCCTTCGCAACTGGCAAAGCCGCCTTTTTCTGCTCCTACATGGAAACAGTGTAGTGGTGCTTTTTGCTTTTTGTTTTGTTGTATTTCGTTGTTTATCTATCTGTGTTATCCTGTCCTTGACAAAGATTCTGAGAATCGAAACTTCGGCCGTCCTGTGCGTCGTATTGTGCGCTTTTGTGTGTATTTTATTTTATTATTCATTTTATATATTTATTGATAACTTCTGATTTTGGATTTTTACCTGTATTCCGGCATACGATGGATCTCCTTGTAAGCTATGTGCAACGTGTTTGTGTTTAGTACGTTTCTTCTCGCAGGAGCTTAATATACCTATTTGTTTCCAATTCATGTCACCTATACTACTCATGTCGCCAAGCCATCCAGGTATTTACTTCTCGGTCTTCCCCTTGGTCTGATCCCTTCGATCTTGCCAGTTATCACCAAGTTCTCCAAGTAATGTCTTCTCATAATATGCCCAAAAAATTGTGACTGTCTAAGTCTAATGTCTCTAATCAGTTTACGATCTTCATTTGTTTCTTGAAGGTGTTCATTGGTTTTTCTTTCTGTCCATGGTATTCCTTGCGTTTTCCTCATAAACCGCAATTCCACAGTCATGAGATGTTTTTCAGCTTGACTGCTTATTGTCCACACCCCACATCCATACAAAAGTATTGGTTCTATGTAGCACTTCAACACTATTTTTCTCATTTCAATTGATATCTTGTTATTGGTCAGTATGTTTTTCAACTTCCAAAGGCTACCTTCGCAATGGCAATTCCTGTTCTAATCTCTTCAAGGCATCTCCCTACAACAACAACAACAACAACAACAACAACAACAACAACAACAACAACTACTACTACTACTACTACTACTACTACTACTACTACTACTACTACTACTACTACTACTACTACTACTACTACTACTACTACTACTACTGCTGCTGCTGCTGCTGCTACTACTACTACTACTACTACTACTACTACTATTACTACTACTACTACTACTACTACTACTACTACTGCTGCTGCTGTTACTATTGCTACTATGATGACGACCACGACTACTACTACTACTACTACTACTACTACTACTACTACTACTACTACTACCACCACCACCACCACCACCACCACCACCACCACTACTACTACTACTACTACTACTACTACTACTACTACTACTACTACTACTACTACCACCACTACTACTACTACTACTACTACTACTACTACTACTACTACTACTACTACTACCACTACTGATGCTACTACTACTACTACTGCTGCTACTACTACTACTACTACTACTACTACTACTACTACTACCACTACTACTACTACTACTACTACTACTACTACTACTACTACTACTACTACTACTACCACTACTACTAGTACTACTACTACTACTACTACTACTACTACTACTACTACTACTACTACTACTACTACTACTACCATCACAACTTGACATGATGTTATCATCGATATATACTGTATGGTATCACTCGATGACGTCATCAGCATCCCACCAGTGACTTTCTGCTGGAACATGATCTGGTTCCAATGTTACAAGACTGGGAGGTCCCGGAGTCATAAACTCACGAACAAACCCCACCTTTATGGTGTCTTTAAACCCAGGAACACTGGACCTTCACCCCAGTACACTAGCCCATTCCGATACCATGACTCCCAATAGTCTATCTCTTTTCGCAAATCCATTTTTAACTCCTTTTATCATTGTCCTTATATTAGTGCCAATGAGCGACTTGGAACAATGCCTAGCATCCTTCGTCTGGGTGGCCAGTCTGTAATCTCAGATATGAAACATGATTATTTATTTAAAGACGAGAGTTTTAATCGCGAGCGGGTTGATTAAAATGCATCACTCAGAAAGGCCTCAGTAACCGTGGAAACAAAAACGGAAACGAATTAAAGTATTACAACAACAACGGCCTTGAAGAAACGAAACAATTATCTGTGGTTTTGCTTATGAGAATTTAAGTCTTGTTAAAAACACGGAGCAATCCGTCATAGCTAAGCGTTAAGACAACACACGAAACGAGATAATTGTCATAACGGTTTCAGAACAGCCCGACCTTGCAGCCGGTTTTTCTTACGCCAGAAGCGGAGAGAGTAAAAAAAGAAAAACGCAAGGGACTTTGATTTTCTGTCACATCTCGTGCAGTCCTTGGAGCGAAAGCAGTCTTTGTTTATCCCCTTTGGTGCTGAGAAATCGATAGCGAATGGTGTCGTATGGCTGGTTGGGACAGAAGTAAGGGAACTCGTGTTTGAACATTCTTTCAAGGGTGGTATAATTATCTACACAGATGGGTCTGTTTGTCCGCCATATGTGGAGCTCATGGGCTACATTCTTCCCAGGGTGGCATAATTATCTACACAGATGGGTCTGTTTGTCCGGCACAGGTGCACCTCATGGGCTACATTCTTCCCACGGTGGTATAATCATCTACACAGATGGGTCTGTTTGTGCGCCACATGTGGAGCTCATGGGCTACATTCTTCCCACGGTGGTATAATCATCTACGCAGATGGGTCTGTTTGTGCGCCACATGTGGAGCTCATGGGCTACATTCTATCCCACGGTGGTATAATCATCTACACAGATGGGTCTGTTTGTGCGCCACATGTGGAGCTCATGGGCTACATTCTTCCCACGGTGGTATAATCATCTACACAGATGGGTCTGTTTGTGCGCCACATGTGGAGCTCATGGGCTACATTCTTCCCACGGTGGTATAATCATCTACACAGATGGGTCTGTTTGTGCGCCACATGTGGAGCTCATGGGCTACATTCTTCCCAGGGTGGTATAATTATCTACACAGATGGGTCTGTTTGTGCGCCATATGTGGAGCTCATGGGCTACATTCTTCCCAAGGTGGTATAATTATCTACACAGATGGGTCTGTTTGTGCGCCATATGTGGAGCTCATGGGCTACATTCTTCCCACGGTGGTATAATCATCTACACAGATGGGTCTGTTTGTGCGCCATATGTGGAGCTCATGGGCTACATTCTTCCCACGGTGGTATAATCATCTACACAGATGGGTCTGTTTGTGCGCCATATGTGGAGCTCATGGGTTACATTCTTCCAACGGTGGTATAATTATCTACACAGATGGGTCTGTTTGTCCGGCACAGGTGGACCTCATGGGCTACATTCTTCCCAGGGTGGTATAATTATCAACACAGATGGGTCTGTTTGTGCGCCATATGTGGAGCTCATGGGCTACATTCTTCCCACGGTGGTATAATCATCTACACAGATGGGTCTGTTTGTGCGCCATATGTGGAGCTCATGGGTTACATTCTTCCAACGGTGGTATAATTATCTACACAGATGGGTCTGTTTGTCCGGCACAGGTGCACCTCATGGGCTACATTCTTCCCAGGGTGGTATAATCATCTACACAGATGGGTCACTTTGTGCGCCATATGTGGAGCTCATGGGCTACATTCTTCCCACGGTGGTATAATCATCTACACAGATGGGTCTGTTTGTGCGCCATATGTGGAGTTCATGGGCTACATTCTTCCCAGGGTGGTATAATATTCTACACAGATGGGTCTGTTTGTGCGCCATATGTGGAGCTCATGGGCTACATTCTTCCCACGGTGGTATAATCATCTACACAGATGGGTCTGTTTATGCGCCATATGTGGAGCTCATGGGCTACATTCTTTCCACGGTGGTATAATTATCTACACAGATGGGTCTGTTTGTGCGCCATATGTGGAGCTCATGGGCTACATTCTTCCCACGGTGGTATAATCATCTACACAGATGGGTCTGTTTATGTGCCATATGTGGAGCTCATGGGCTACATTCTTTCCACGGTGGTATAATTATCTACACAGATGGGTCTGTTTGTGCGCCATATGTGGAGCTCATGGGCTACATTCTTTCCACGGTGGTATAATTATCTACACAGATGGGTCTGTTTGTGCGCCATATGTGGAGCTCATGGGCTACATTCTTTCCACGGTGGTATAATTATCTACACAGATGGGTCTGTTTTGTGCGCCATATGTGGAGCTCATGGGCTACATTCTTCCCAGGGTGGTATAATTTTCTACACAGATGGGTCTGTTTGTGCGCCATATGTGGAGCTCATGGGCTACATTCTTTCCACGGTGGTATAATTATCTACACAGATGGGTCTGTTTGTCCGGCACAGGTGGAGCTCATGGGCTACATTCTTCCCACGGTGGTATAATTATCTACACAGATGGGTCTGTTTGTCCGGCACAGGTGGAGCTCATGGGCTACATTCTTCCCACGGTGGTATAATCATCGACACCGTGTTCTCAACCGGTGGGGAATGGGGAATTCCCCCTCTCCCCCAGGGGGGAATTTTAGGGTTTCCAGGGGAGGGGGGGGATTAAGATTATGTCAAGATCACGTTAATACAAGAACCGATAACTTGATATTGTTTTTCCCTTCATGCTTTAAGATTCTGTACGTCTCACCCTTCTAAAATTCATTTTATAACGTAAGTAGACCCGCAAATCATTTTAATCAGCCCGCTCGTGATTTTTATGTAGACGTCTAGACTTATTCTAGTATTTGTTATTAAATTTAGCTTCCATTTTTATGTATACTGTGTATGGGTGCGGGGGGAGGGGGGGGGGGTTAGGGTGGAAATACGAAAAGGGGAAATGACGTTCTGAAAATATGGTGAAGGGGGGAATGGGCCAAAAAGGTTGAGAACCTCTGATCTACACAGATGGGTTTGTTTGTGCGGCACAGGTGGAGCTCATGGGCTACATTCTTCCCAGGGCGATATAATCATCTACACCAGGAGTCACCAAACTACGGCCCGTGGGCCGGATCCGGCCCGAGACGTCATTTCATCCGGCCCGCCGACGGTACTTGAACTTGCTTGATATGACGTATGGAACACGAGAGGTTGTGATACGATGTAAATTATATCTTGAAAGCCAAATATCAGTTTCACAAATCTCACTAACCGTTTTAGCTGCTTAGTTTGTGAGATTCGGATATGTGCACACAATGGTCTGATGTAACTATCTTTTTGCTAACGTCGTCTTCTTTGATAACTATTTTAAAGTAAATAAATATGTTGGTTGTCTTTGTTTTTTGTGCATTGCATGCCACTCACCCATGATTAACTTAGATTTTCGTAATTTTTACCAGAGCTTTTATTCTGGCTTGCAAGTATTGTTAAAGTTAGTTGCATATCCTTTACAGGACGTTTGCAGTCAACACCAGCATTTTTTTGCAGTTATTGATGTCTTGGAAAGTTTACGTTCAGTAGCTTGCCGTTGCTTTCTGAACGACCGGCACCCATACCATAGCGTAAAAAACCAGCGCAACGCATTCTGCCGCCAAATCACGCGCAACTGTGTTTCGAACGCGGGTATACGGGATTACGAACCGCGTCGGTAAGACCTTCGCCCGGAGACCGGCGTAAGTATTGTACAGAATGAGTATTCGGCCCGCGCTCGTCATTTTGTCAATTATCCGGCCCGCCGTGAAAATTTTTTATTGACCCCTGATCTACACAGATGGGCCTCTTTGTGCGGCAAAGGTGGCGCTCATGGGCCTTCACGGTCTAAGTTGGAGAGAGGAGAGGTATGGCCACAAACGGTTTAACTAATTTAGCGCAGAAGGATAATGTATCGCCAACTCTGACCTATCATTTGGACAGATGGACGATATATCACCGCAATAGGATCATTGTGTAATTTCTTATATTTCATAGTAACTTCCCCAATGTCAGTGCTTATTATTCTTTTGTTATCTAATATTAGCTCCATAAGTGATGTTGAATGAAATAATGTATGAGAAGAAAAAGAGAAGAAGGGCAGAATGTCAGACGGGTTTTCGTGCCCAATTCTTAACCATTTTAAAATAAAGTTCGTTCGTTCGTTCTTTCGTTCGTTCAATGCTCAGTGAAGGGATATTTACATTATAATGCTTGTTCAGTATAATGTGTACCATGTCTGCTCCACACCTTCTTATTGTTTGGCACTGAATCAATTAACTATGGAGGTTGTGTCAGCAACAAAGAAACAGCGAGGCTGGAGAGACAGACTTCCATCCAGGCATGTTTTCGCAGCGACTTCACGAGTAAGCTCGAACAAACGAACGAACGAACGAACGAACGAACGAACGAACGAACGAACGAACAAACAAACGAACGAACGAACGAACGAACTTTATTTTCAAAGGGTAACAAAATGGGCACGCAGGCCCGTCTTACATTCGGCCCTTCCAATCACTCATCTTTCGTTCATCAATAGTGCATAGGAAAAAACATTGTCAAATGAATTTTGTAAACATAAACAATGCATATTACCATGTTATGAGATACATCCATCACCCACCCACACATCCCCCATTCACCCACACATCCCCCATTCACCCACACATCCCCCACCCAACCACACACACACCCCAGGCACACGTACATGCCCCCACCCATCCACCACATCCCCACGCCTACACATCTCCCCACCCAGACACACCTCCCACCAACCACACATCCCATCCACCCACACCCCAAGCACACATACATTCCCTAACCTACACATCCTCCACCCACACACATCTCCCCACCCACTCACATATCCTCCACCCGTCCCATTACCCACCAACAATCACCCACCCACATATCCTCCTCCACCCACACACCTCCAACCACCCAGCCAATACACATCCCTCCACCACACATCCCCTACGCACACACACATCTCCCCGCCAACTCACATAAGCTCAGAAGATCTAGATAGGCTGGACCAGAAGACAATGGGTTGAATCTCTGAAGAGGTCAAAACTGACTGACATCTGTTTCATGTTTGTACCAGGGCACGTGGGTGTAAGAGGACACGAAGGTGCAGATAGGCTTGGAGGCTTGGCTACTGTAGGCGAGTGAACTAACCACCCAACCAACCAAACAACCATGCAACTAACTAACTAACTAACTAACTAACTAACTAACTAACTAACTAACTAACTAACCAACTAACTAAATTAACTAACTAAACTACACAAAACTAAACTAAACTAAACTAAACTAAACTAAACTAACTAACTAACTAATTAACTAACTAACTAACTAACTAACTAACTAACTAACTAACTAACTAACCAACCAACTAACTAAATTAACTAACTAAACTACACAAAACTAAACTAAACTAAACTAAACTAACTAACTAACTAACTAACTAACTAACTAACTAACTAACTAAATTAACTAACTAAACTACACAAATCTAAACTAAACTAACTACTAACTAACTAACTAACTAACTAACTAACTAACTAAATTAACTAACTAAACTACACAAATCTAAACTAAACTAACTAACTAACTAACTAACTAACTAACTAACCAACCAACCAACCAACCAACTAACTAACTAACTAACTAACTAACTAACTAACCAACTAACTAACCAACTAACCAACCAACCAACTAACTAACTAACTAACTAACCAACCAACCAACCAACTAACTAACTAACTAACTAACTAACCAACCAACCAAGTAACTAACCAACCAACCAACCAACTAACCAACCAACTAACTAACTAACTAACCAACCAACCAACCAACCAACTAACTAACTAACTAACTAACTAACTAATTAACTAACTAACTAACTAACTAACCAACCAACTAACTAACTAACTAACTAATTAACTAACTAACTAACTAACTAACCAACCAACTAACTAACTAACCAACCAACCAACTAACTAACTAACTAACTAACCAACCAACCAACCAACCAACTAACCAACTAACTAACTAACTAACTAACTAACTAACTAACTAGCATACTAAGTAAATGACTAGCTTACTAACTAACTAACTAACTAAGTTAATAACTAACTAGCTAACTAACTAAATAACTTACTAACTACCTAACAAATTAACTAACTAA
>JACEFZ010015631.1:135000-140000 GCA_014155875.1 Cepaea nemoralis
ACTGCTAAATGTAGCTGCATGTCCTTACAGAACGTTTGCAATCAACCCCCACATTTCCTGGCAGTGTGTGATTCACCAAACAATTTTATGTTCAGTAGCTTCCCATTAGCCGGTCTCTCTGGCTGTGGGTTACAACACTTTCTCTCTGTAATCCCGTTTATCACGCAGTCTCGTAGCGGAGCGAGAGCTGAGGCGGTTCGACCCCCGCTCGTGACTTGCGGGATACTGAGCCGGCCGCTCAGAAAGCAATGGAAAACTACTTAGCGTAATCTTGCCAAGAGATCAACATACAGCTGAAAGATGCTGGTGTTGACAGCTAAGTCCTGTAAAGGATATGCTAAACTTCCCATTACTTTCTGTCCAATCGACGTTCACACCATTGAAATCAACGCAAAGCAATCTGCTCCCAAATCGCCGCGGCAGATTTTGAATCCCCGACCCGCTTTGTCGGGGAACTGTCACACTACGTTCACTAACCCCTAAACCACACATGCACTACTGGAGCTATATTATTTCTGCCACAGCTTTCCTGAAACCAAAACTAGTTATTTAATTCTCCCGCAAATTCAATTCACCTCCCACGCCTAGCAATGTAAACAAAACAAAACAAAAATATGTCATCTACTGCCTACAGACATGGTGTATTTTTAATGACTGTGGATTTTTGAAAATATTGCCGGTCCATGTTTTGTATTTACCTTTTATGTTTCATGAACTCCACAGAGTGTGAATACAAAACTTGTACCGGTAATTTTTTTTTTTTAAAACCCAATCATTAAAAATACATCCTATAAGTTGCAGTGTAGGGCAGGGGGGAGCCTGAGAAATTAAGGCCACCTGGCTAGTGCAGTCGTAGCGAATTGTACAGGTTAAGATATTCTTTTTGCCCCGACAGAAAAAAAAAAAAAACCTTCACGAGATTCGAACCCTCTTCGGGTTCTTAGCCACTCTACCAGCCGCTCCATCCCTCCTACATTCAGCTCCTCAATCTTACCGTACCTTCATTCCTACTCATCCTCCTGCGACCCCTCAACCTCATCTCACACATTTAACTAACAACATCCCCAATTACAATCACATTACCCATCACGCGACAACTGTTAAAATAACCATTAAATATATAACAAACCAATCAGATGGTTTTTCTTCTTCTCCCCCCCTCTCACCCCCCCCCCTTCCGCCCCCCCCCCCCCCCTCCCACCATTTATACTAACAGAAATTCCTTAATATCGCCCCTTCCGCTTGTCTCCAGCCAGGGTCCAACCATTATTAAAGAAGAAATAGATTTTTCTTTTCTTTTTTTCTAGATGGACCGCCAACCCATCATTATTTCTTCAGGGCTTTCCCATCTGAATATTTCTATTGGCTGTCTAAAATAATGCTTACGAAAGATTCCTTCACAGCGCGACGGGGGAATTCGTCACGTGAGGCTGTCGGTATGAGGTTCTGGTTGTCGTTAGGGAAGTTTTCTCTTCTTTCTTTTCTTGCGCTGCTTTTTTTTTTTTTTAAACTTCCCTGTTTGAGCGTTGCGATTCGCTTGTCTTCCTTTTCTTCAAATCTGTTTCATCCGTGTCAGCCTGACTCTACTTGTTTGAGGCTAGGGTATATAAAAATATCAGATGCAAATGACGTCATCGTTTGCGCATTTGGACAGTTCAGTATATTTGTTCAGACACAGGAGAGTGTCGCCAGGCCATCATTTGATCATTATTTGATATTTATGGGTACGCATAGGATATGAATGGACGGAAATAAGGGGATGAATCGTCATCATTATCATCAAGTGTCATCCCGAATGAATTATGTCGTCATGCTTCTCCACATCTTCCGAATACCAACAGCATGTATCATTTCGCGCGCTGACACCTTTTCGCGCCATGGCACATGGGGGGGACACACAAGTGGCGGGAAACTTGTCAGCTGCTGAATGTCGGATTTTAACCGATTCAGTGTGCCAAACAAAAAGTAGGGTTTGCACCAAACAAGAATGAATGCTGGAAAATGGGAAGTAGGGGTGAGTCCCAGTTATGACTTAAACCTTAGTAATATGGAAGCCGTCATATTATAACGCAATGACAACATTTCGGCGATATGTGAAAACAACTAAAACAACTGAATAAATTATGGAATGGGACAGATAGAACTACAGCAATTAGATTTTTAAGAGCATGCATCTTTCCCATTGCAACATACGCCTGTGAGACCTGGACTCTTACTAAACAAGCTGAAGAGAGCATAAATGCCGTTGAATATAAACGTTAAAGACAGGTTCTAAGAATATTTTGGATAAAGAAAAGAACAAGAAGGTTGGCTGTTAAAGACGATAAGACAAAGAAAAGTGAAACATTTTGGTCATTGAAACGTCACCAAAGTTTGGAGAGAACAATCATCGAGGAGGTATATGCCCGCGAAGAGAGGAAGAGGAAGGCCAAAGAGAAGATGGGTGCAGGATGTGAAGGATGATCTCCAGATGGGTGTATCGGACGCGGGACATCTTGCTTATGATCAAGAGGTTTTCCGGAAGGTTGTTATGGGAGCGAGGTCTGCATGGACATGCTACTGAATGAATGAATGAATGAATCGTATTATAAAGCAATGACAACATTTCGGTGATATATAAGCCCGTGGCAGATATGAGAAGTAGCTTAAGATGATTAATCATCCCATGACAATTAATCAGTTAATGCGCCTCCTTCGCAAGAAGCAACTGCTTCAGATAGAATGTACGCATGTAATTGTTGCGGTGCTTGTCTGGTCCAGCGTCGGAATACGCTTGTTACGAATACAGTTAATACTGAATCTTGTACCACTGCTACTGTTGTCCATACTGCTGCCACTAAGGCCATAATTATTATGGTACTTCAATTTTAATTCACCGCAACAGACGTCACGAGGCTATATTTAGCTTTAGCAGCTATATATAGCGTAGTTAGCAGCTATATATAGCACTGACGGGGGATCTCCGTTCAATTAGAGTTTTTTTTTCAGTGCGTGTCATGGCGCGACATGGCGCGAAAAAGGCGCGAAAAAGGAGCGACGAACGGTAACACAGTGTGTGTAGTACATTTTTACGTTGGCTTTCTCCAGTCATGAATTTTACTAACCCTAACCCTAACCCCAACCCTAACCCTAACAAGAGTATACAACCACTGAAATATTCAGGTCAACTCACACACATAACTAAACCATTTGCTGCACACCGAAAACGTTATTCCGGTCAAGGTCATGCACATCGAGATACAGCGCGAATAAGGGGACTCCAGGAATTCCCTTTGTTTGCGGTGAATTAACATTGAAGTACCATTATTATTGCTGCTGCTACTACAACAACAACTAATACTAGTAGTATTCATGCACCTACTGATACTACTATTACAAATATGTGAGGATATTTGTATAGAATATATGAATTTTGTGCCTAGGGGTATATGGTGCCTGGATCCAAGATATAAGAAATGATACATGGTTCTCTTCCTTTACAGTATTCTCCAGGAAAACTAGACTAACGCTCTATTTCTCATAGGATGAGACTAGATAGAAGTAGATCACAGTCTAATTCACCCTAATAAGACTAATCACCTGGAGAAGATATTGAGAGTCAGGTCAGTTGCCGTAGCCTTCAAGGGAATAAGATCCTCTATCTGAAGTAGTAGGCCACGTACGTTCGACCTACCCATATTAACTCTCACGTTGACATAAACAGTGACATATATCACCACAATAACATTACGGTGTAACCACCTTCACAAGACAGGAAGACCAACTCCTAGTCTAACTATAGTTTTTAATGTAGATGTCATAGTGAGTTATGTGAACTCACAATCTCTGCATTCCTAAATCAACAAAAAAACATGATAACAAAATAAACCATCATCAAACAGTACACTGTGCATAATCAGATTCAACAACCCATTTCCCACCAAGCCAATCAATACCAATATCTGGAATGGTTTTACATCATTACATCACATAATACATGTACGCGACTATAACTTCATTAACTACATATGTAGTCTATTCAATGGTATAGGTTGTTGATTTGATCATTCTCCTAACAACTCCTGTGATATGTCACTCCTGAAACTCAAGAACGAGGTACTGTCAACCCAACACAGAGCTTGATACTCCACTGAACCTAAGCTCCATTATACGAACATAATCTGACGTTTCTATACTGTCTCTTCTATAAAGCTTTCCATAGATGATGACGTGATGGGTTCATCCCATTCGTGATGCATCTTACTCATACATCTATCACTGTCTAATAGTTCCTCTGGCTGAATATATATATATATATATATATATATATATATATATATATATATATATATATATATATATATATAATATATATATATATGTGTGTGTGTGTGTGTGTGTGTGTGTGTGTGTGTGTGAAATGGGAATGCTGGACTGTCGTTGCGTAATCCTATTGCGTTTGGAACATAGACAGACGTAGGCACTGTCTAAGATTTTTCCCCGCTATGCGATACACGATGATGCAGTCGGCATGGTTTCTTTGGGCCCTCTTCTCTTGTAGAGGTCTTGAGATTAACGTGAATCTGCATTTGAAATGGTAATTCTACCAATGGCTGGCTAGCTCAAATGCTATTAGCTCATGGAGCCAGGACTAGGTAAAGGGCGTTCTGTAAGGCTGGTTGTAAGCATTCGAGCGGCACATTCAATCACATGTGAGTTCTTTCTCTTCGTTTGTCGGCAAAGGTAGAATCCAAACAGTGTTTGTACGACTTGCATACAATGTAGATGGCCGTCCCTGGTTCCAGATATAGGCTGGACTTCATAACCGCCTACAGGAATTTGAGTGTTACCAGCCCTGAGCTCTGCAGACGAAATGAGTGGTTTAATGATATCCACTCTTCTGTACTAGCTCTTGTTTTAAGCTGCACAGCACCCGTAATTTCTTCCAGAGGTAATTAGTTGTATATAGGACAACTACTGCCGTTACTCTTCAATTGTGTAATCCACTTGACCCATGCTTG